>JAODKE010000028.1:16692030-16704971 GCA_026779605.1 Mormyrus hasselquistii | reverse complement strand
AAACGTGTAACGTGGAGTGACGAATCATGATTCTCTGTCTGGAGTCTGGGTTTGGCAGATGCCAGGAGAACGTTACCCGCCTGACTGCATTATGCTAACTGTAAAGTCTGGTGATTTCTGGATACAATCTGGGCTCCCTGTCAGACAGCTTCCTCTTCTGTCCATAGTTACTCCTGTTGGACGTGGTCCGTTCTTCATGGTGGTGTGCTGACATTACCCTGGATACTGTAGCTCTCGATACACCACAGAGACTTGCTGTCCTGGTCACAGATGTGCACCAACAATTTGTCCTGTTTTGAACTCTGACATGTGTCTCATTGTGCTGTGTGGATTGCGGTATTTTATGTACAGCTGTGCTATTGCTCTGCTAATTCAACCTTCACACTCGGCTCCTACCGATGGAAGGTACAATCAGTGAAGACTGGCCAATAGATCACGCATATATGGATGTGAATCCTCAAACACTATTTTGGCCAGTGTTTCAGTCTCGTGGTCTGACCCTGTGTGTATGATATGCATAGACATACACCAATGAGACAAGACATTATGACCACGCCCACAGGAAGTGAATCATGTTGACTATATCATAAAAATGGCAAGTGTCAAAGTCTGGGTTATATTAGTCTGTAAGATCTGATAACATCTGCTCCTTGTTCTTTCAGTTCATCTCTCCCATGATCTTCCTCAGACTTATCTGCCATTTGTGCCACAATAGCTCTTCTGGTGCTTCATACCAAACAGGATCACCTTCATTCATACCCCACATCGACGAGTCTTGGCTACCTAACATCCTATTCCTTGTGCGTGATTTTTTTTTTCTCCCTCCCCAGACCCCTCTCAGTAACGGCTGATCGTCATCACCCCGCACGGCTTGCCATTTTGGAGATGCTCTGACCCAGTCTGACCATAATAGTCCATTGCCTTGTCACAGCCACTCAGATCTTCAGTGCCCATTTGTTCTGCATTTAACATGTCAATTATGAGCATAGAAGTAAGAGCATAGAAAGTTATACATAACCAGATGGGCCTATTCTCAGGAGAGCGATGTCTGCCTTCCCACCTGCTCTAGCTCCCATCCCATCAGCACCTCCTAACCCCATGTGAGTTGAGTCCCTGTCAGCCTCGCACCTGTTTCTCTTTCTAGAAGACTCATCCCTCTGTGCCAGATGTTGGGCCGCGGTACCTGGCAAATAAGACAATGGAAGCGCAAGTGTCACACTGCAATACGGCCATGAATCACCTCGTCCCAGCTGCCGGGGGGAATCGGCCAATCAGAGCGAAGGGCAGGAGGAAGGCCAGCTGGGAGCAATATAGCGACAAGGCTCAAGGTTCCGTGGGTTACCACGGCGACAATACAGACGAGCAGGGCCACATCTGTAAAGGCGGGGCCAGGTCATCTATGCTTCATCGGCCCCCGGAGCGTCTAAGTGCATGTCAGGTCTTGTGCTGTGCATTAATCTCCCCACAATGCCTGCCAGCGGAGGTCAGCAGCCTCAACTGCATAAAACAGTGTTCAGAAGACGCCAGTGCAACTTTTACTACAAATACTGGCCTATTTTATTTCGCAATTTTACTGAAACACTCATATTCAGTATTAACACAATTTTGATCAAATTCATGTTTACTGTTAGGTGCCGTCAATCCAATCTTCACTCCTGTTGACACTGTAGACCAGCATTTCCTTACCTTTTTTTTCTGCCACAGCACACTTTGTAGACATTACTCCTCTAGAATCTTCTGTCTCCTGACTGGGTCTTCACGCTTTACAAAGACGTTTGTTGCTGTGACAATCTTTCTAGATTGTTTATAGTCATCCTCTTCCTCATACGTCTTTAATTTTTCCAAGAATTATGGTGGTGACACTCCAGTGTCCTGCATCTTTTAATCAAGTCACTGTGGTGAAAGTTCACTTTTTCCTAGTCAGCCATAGTATTCTTTAATGGCACATTTTTAACAATTTGCTCTTACACTCTCAGAAAAAAGGGGAAAAAAATTCTACCGTTGCTTGTCATTGGGGCTGCACCCTGAAGGGTCTTTCAAACGTACCCTTAGCTGTAGTTATTTCAAGGTACATAAATGGAGTCTGAGGTATATACTGTACCATCGGGGGTACATTAATGCTGTTTGTACCTTTGGGATGTTCTTCAGAGTCCATTTCTGGACCATAAAAGGGTATAGAACCAGCGAGAAACAAAGATACAAATTTTTATCCCTTTTTCTGATAGTGTAATAGTACATCAGTACTCTTAAATGTTTTCTCTAATTCCCTCAATGCAGCTCTGCCAAGCACCAAACTGTGACATATCTTGACAGCTAGATCGTTGTGGTTGACGACGTGGTTCCCAAAAAGCTAAATCTGTCTATCTGTCTTTCACCATCTACCTGCCATCATAACCTTTCTTCACATTTAGCTATAGTCTATTTTTTTCACTCATTTTTACATTTTCTTATAAGTATCCTTTAGTGTTTATTACTAAGTAAAATAATCTAGCACTGAAATGTGCTATCTGGTTTTTCCCCATCCCCTTTTCTCTGCAGTTATCTTGCTTCTGTGTTCGTATTTCTGATTAACTCCTTTCTTTTTCTGAAGGTCCTGGGCAGGTGACGTAGCCTATAAAGCGAGACTACACCAGAGCAACGGCATTCTATGTTCCTCCACAAGGGAGCGATACGTAGGGCAGCAAATAGGGCTGGATGATATCTGCGTGCAGGTACGTATCGGGGAATGTGGGGTGGAGAATCTGGGGTGCACATGATACCTCTGCATGGCTAACAAGCGTCGCGTACTTTTGCGTCATGCTAATCGTCAAACTTCATTAGCTGATAAGCCTTAATTATCCCTAAAATGTTCTGAGCTGAGCCACCCAGATTAGCAGAATCTGAGTCATTTCAGATACTTGTACAAGGACCAGCGATGTGTGACAGGGAAAAGCGCTTCAGGTGATTACGAGCTTAATTAATCTTTCGAAGAATACAGTTTCATACCCCGTATCTCAAATATCTCTATCACCTTTTCACTTCGCAAGCAATTCTATTTAAAGATTTAATTTTACAAATTCATTAATGCAAAATGAAATTGGCTAAAACGATTCTAAAGTTTTTAGAAAATTTTAACAGCAGCCCCCCTAGAGATTTGAACTTATTCTTTGACAATTTAAACTTCCTGAAGAATTCCCCTGCAGTCATGTCTTTGCACAGCCTTACGGCGCGGTGTTAGATGACGGCCTGGGCACAGAGCCATCACTGACCGATGTCATTACTTCTTCTTCCTGGAACTCAGAGCCGCACATACGGATTCATAATAGCTCTAGGGAGGCCTGCTATCCTGTCTTGGGGTCTGCTCGTGTATCATACCATCTGGGTCGCCACGATTACTTCCAAACTTTGGGGGAAAAAAAGACATCCAGAAGAAGAGATGAGAGGTTCACTTGTGTGTACAAATATCTTAGTATCCAACCACCTGGTGAGGCTTATAATTGGTTTTCTTACCAGCTTTGATGCGATTTTCGTTTGGTTCACGTGAAAAACGCGCGTTAAAGTATATTTAAATGCGTTCAGCAACATTCACAATCTCCAGCAGATGGCAGCAAAGTGCTATTTGAATGTGAAGTTACATCGCTATGTGAAGGAATAGTTCACATTAAAAAATGTTATACGATTCTACAACAATCAAAATGAAAGGTATAAACCATGTTTTATTTTTACATTCTCGCTAATGAAACAAATGCACATCCGTAATATTTTGTTCATAAATATTAATATCTGTAATAAATCCTTAGTAAAATAAAATGCTAATATAATTTACCCAGGTAATTATTAATGGAATTATTTTGTTTTTACAGGAATTGTCCCCATCATCAACCAATACCAACAAAAACACATGTCTTATGGTCTTATGTTCCCAGCGCATGGTATGGTCTCCGTACATGAAGATGGCGGTCTGGTGCCATACCCGTACATGAAGATGGCGGTCTGGTGCCATACCCGTACATGAAGATGGTGGTCTGCTGCCATCCCCGTACATGAAGATGGCGGTCTGCTGCCATCCCCGTACTTGAAGAATGGTGGTCTGCTGCCATCCCCGTACATGAAGATGGCGGTCTGCTGCCATCCCCGTACATGAAGTTGGCGGTCTGCTGCCATCCCCGTACATGAAGATGGCGGTCTGGTGCCATACCCGTACATGAAGATGGCGGTCTGGTGCCATACCCGTACATGAAGATGGCGGTCTGCTGCCATCCCCGTACATGAAGTTGCCCGTTTGGTGCCATCCCCGTACATGAAGATGGCGGTTTGGTGCCATCCCTCGCATTCCTGAATTATTTTTTACATAATTATGTCGCTTCTGGCTGTTTTTCCGTGGGGTACAAATTAGCAGATATAGCTGAACTTTACATTCACAGCATTGCACATCGTTTCCATATATCTGAACATGAGCAAAAAATAGTAGGCACCAAGAGTCTGTCTAATGAGTGGATAATTTACTTCTTTACTGCGTCCAATCTGCAAAGAAGGAAGCTTAATTTAATCGAGCGTTGTAGGACTATACTGTAGTATGAATGTAGTTGCCATTCGGCAAAGGCCTTCCTTTTTTCCCCTGATTATTTTCCGCCATGGCATGTCACTGCCAAAATGGAGATAAGACCAGAGGCAGCTGGGACCTCCTGGTTGGGGGCCGAGGGTTAATGATCTTCGCACAGGCCAGTTAATCGGGCCTCTCCTACGCTCTGGCACCTTTAGCCAGCATGACAGCTTCCCTAAACCCCTACCGGACTCTGCACCATCATATCATATTGCAATATTTTTGATATTTTGCTTTGATTTCTTATGTGACTGTTTTATTATTCATTTTAAGTGAATATAATGTTCCAGAAATGTAAAAATGCCAAACAATACTCCTTTTATCAACATAAACTATTCTGACTTTTGGATAGAATTCATTTCTTGATAAACACATTCCTGGGGATTACAATAATAATCACATTCTATATATGCCACGTCTCTATGGTGACTGCTATCATTTCTGAATATTAATATAACCCC
The DNA here is from genome assembly GCA_026779605.1 of Mormyrus hasselquistii. Lineage (NCBI taxonomy): Eukaryota > Metazoa > Chordata > Actinopteri > Osteoglossiformes > Mormyridae > Mormyrus > Mormyrus hasselquistii. The sequence continues at coordinate 16,699,928 of JAODKE010000028.1, read as the reverse complement.
CAATACTCTAAATAACAAAGAAAAACATCTTTTTTGTTCTTTTATGTGCAGCGAAAAAAGGATTATCCATTCTCTTGTGTCTTTAAGTGGATGAAGAGAAACCTTCACTTGATATTTACACGCTCTTACATGACGTGCGTGTAATTAAGGCGTTATTCACCGGAATTTTATTATCATGCATTATCGCGCAACGTAGTCGCACATATATTTTAAAGAATTATTTGCTTAAAATGGAAAGAAGCTGGATTTTATTCTAGTATGCCTATTGTGTACTATGCTACGTAGAGTATTATTTGATGCGGCCGCACTGATTTTGCCACGGCATATTGTTATGATAATTTAGTAGCACTTCGTCAGAAAGGACTTGCAGTTCGCTTTTGTGCGCTCCTCTTCGCTTCCATGCCTGTCCTGATTTCATTTCCCGGTTACCGATTTCAATCGTTGCATGTTTCAAAGCGATTGTCGTTGCTCACAAACTTCATTCAATGAGAGTTTGGATGTGTCTGGTCACTTCCCTGTCCTCCTGATGAAAAGTGACACAAGGCGGTGTTTTACGGCTCAATAGGAAATGTCTCGTGCATTGTTACAGATGTGTATTTTTACCACACCTGAATTCAGGTATCCATCAACAGCCCCCAGCCACCCCAGATGTACTTCACACGCCACGACCTACATCCTGTTTACTCTCTATCACTCGCACAGAAAATACTGCAGATGAAATCGCGGTCAAAAGATTTTCCAGACATTGCAACCCGTTCTAGTCATACAGTACTAACCACCCACGAATTACTGACTTAGGACAAATTTGTATAGAAAATGTCATTGTACGCTTCAGTGGTCGTTGAAATAGGCGCTCTTTATGGTGGCTAGAAACTAGAATAGAAACTTTTTTCTTGTATGATAAATGTTTTTCCTTACCAGATATGGTACATTTAACAATAAAATAATGATAATTATTATCATCATTGTTGTCGTTATTATTATTATTATTTTATACCCGCTCCTTGTGGCAACGGTAGACGGATGAAAGCGCCTTTTTGAGGTGAACCACCTCTTCAGATTCAGCCCGGCTGGCAGATTGTGTTTATAACCCCAACGGAGGGACCCGAACGCTTTGGAGCCGAATACGACCAAATATGGGAATATTTACTTCTACCATTAATGCAGATGGCGAAGGAGTTGGGGGTCATAAGCCGGCAGATTTACCTGTTTTTAACATACATTTCATATATCAACTACATACTGCACTTAGCTACTGACATGTGTTTAATTACACGCTTCACGCATGATGTCTCTAGCAAACTAATCCTGGCAGTAGATGTTAAATAAATACTTAGTTCATAATGATCAGCATATAAAGTATTCATAATTGTCTTCATTCTCGTACTCCGCAGGCTTTGTGTCTGGATACAGATTTAAAGTGTAATTTATGATTGCTATAAATAACCTGCGGAACGAGGTAGATGCAAAATGGCCACCAAAAGACAGGCGTCTTTGTGTAAGTTTAGTTCTGAAACTTTACAGAAAGCAGGAGGAGGCTTTTGCGATGACAGCTTCTGCTTTATGCTCTCGGACTGGGAGGCCCGTGCGTGGCGGCGGTGTAGCCCAGTAAAGCCGAGCCCTTATTTGGTCCGCCGGGCTGCCCACTCGTACCTCCCAGGAATGACCGTCTATCATTTGCATAGCTTTTGCCGCTCACATCCAAAGAAAAAAAAAAATTCAGAAGGGTCTCATGCGTCCAAAAAATAGATGATAAAATCCCGTATCTTAGTTCTTACACTTAGTTTGCATGGCTAACGCTCGCTGGGTAAATATGTTATTTGGTAGCTATGCATCACATGACTAGCTGGCAATTAACCGCAACATTATGGCTAATAACATCAGGGATGCTGAAGGTTGCGGCTTTGCGGGGGCTGCTCGCCTGACTGCTGAGATTAATGCACGCCGCTCTGTACAGTATGCCATATCATTTTTAAACGCACGCATGAATTAAATATGAGGCCATCTGGGGCAGCGCGTGGCGGCTCAGTGATGGAACGTGGTGGCCGGGCACCTCCGGGGTTGTGGGTTCGAGTCCTGCTCTGTGGGAACGGTACAGATGCACTTTCAAGTGTGTTTACTACGATCGCTTTGGTTTCTTACTAGTATAGGTGGATTGATGTTTACAAATCATCGTCGCGTGTGCGTGTACTGGCCACGTGATGGACTGGCGTGTCTCGCGGAGTCGCCACCCGTCCCGTATATTATAGTATAGTCCCGCATGGGAAAGTAAAACGCAATATTCCGCTCTGAGCGACTTACGGTTGGTTCCATCCATCTATCTAAGCGTCTATCCATCTCGCCCACAAACAGCTTGTTACTCGGCGGATCTTGGAAACGCTCGGGGGGCGCGCGCCTGTCCGCGTGCAACCTCTCCGTCGCCGCTAAACTTTAAAAAAAGCAAGTTAATAAGCTGTGAAAGGACAGCGCAGATGGTATCCTCCTAGGTGGTAATTTTCAATCACTATCATTTAAAAAAAGAAAAAAATGGAAAGATGTCGCCAACAGGTCGGCGGCAGTGGACACATTCACAGGCCGGGAAGATCAAAGACGCCCTTTGGATGTCAGATACTAAGAGATGTCACCGGTCATATTGTTCAATATGCATATTATGCAAATTAATTTAAGCCCCAATGGCGTGACATCACCTGGTTGAATACCAGGGTGAAAGCATTGTAGAAACATTGCGTTAGGTTCTTGGGCGCTGCGTTTGACCCTTGTGACATTAAACTGTAAAGGGCAACTTTGACTTTGTTGTCTCCCTCTTTCAGAAAAAAAGTTAATTTTACCACCAGATAATGTCCAACATATACAAAGGAAAGTGTGTTACATGCACCATGGGTCCAACAAGGTCAGGAGAAGATGCTGGTGCAGATTCCCCATTAGAATGTCAGAAAATGAGAGCAGAGATGGGGGTGGGGGGTTAGGGACCTAGAGTAAATGGCACATGCAAAGGAAATGAGTTCTTGAGTTTGTTGTGTTTAAGCAGCCTGACAGGGTGTACAGATGTTTAAAAACTTCCCTCGTGAATTTAGGGTTAGGGATCCACATAGACAATCGACTAACATCCATGTGGATTTAAATTCATCCTTTAGTAATAAACAAACAGCAAAGAAGTGCATTGCTTTAGAATTTAAAATGGGATATTAGGGGATTTTACTCGGATGGATGGATGGATGGATGGATGGAAATTTAGGTGTAAACAGCAGCAACAGCAAACATCTAGTGCAATTACATGATAAATAGTGTAATTACTGGACAACAAGAATCTGTCAGAAGGGAATCCCATGTAGCAACTGATTCTGGGCCGGATCCACCTGCATCTGCTTAAATCTGGATGCCAGTGACACTGGGGCAGGAGAGTCAGCACCAGAATCTGTCCAGAGTTCTAAAGGATTACGGCTGGTCTGTATGCACTCTGCAGATCTGGCGCGCGTTCGCCTGACCGTATACGTATCATCAGTCACTTACCAGATTCGCAGCTGATAGGCTAAGAATCTGAAGGACCATCGCCCCACATAGCGAGATCAATCTGAATCGGATCCGAGCCGAATGTTGTTCGGAAATGGCCCAGTGTCTTTTTTACATAACGAACCAATACCGGTCCGAATCCGCTTTCTGAACTTGAAACAGATAAGGACCCTGTGTGAGCCAGATTTATACTGAATTTTGCCAAATCTGGCCCGTATCAGCACCAGAGTCAAAAGTTAAATTCAGAGTGACCTTTGGGGGGGGGGGCAGTGAGTGACTCAGTGGGCTAAGCCTCTGTGCCTGTGATCAGAAGGTTGCTGGTTCAAGCCCCGGCCTCAGCAGAGAATGCTGCAGATGAGGTTGCCCTGCACTGTGACCTCAGAGCTGTGAAGGGTGACATGACGGCGGTGAAGAGAAGCGTTTACATGCACATGTACTTGTGCAAACGAGGCGTGTTTCTTTGTTAAATGTATCTCAGACTCCAGTTCTGCTCCTGAATTCTCCCTTAACGTATGTGGGCTCCATGGGATAAGTCTCTGTGTTTGTGAGCTAGAGGTCCCCGCTTCAAACCCTGGCCCTGGTAGAATGGTGGCCTTTACCCCCCCCCCCTCCCCCCCCATCTCTGGAGGTGGTGCAAGTTGTCTGGCTTCTAATCTATGGGGAAGCTGTAAGAGAGACATTGCAGCTGTGTTTAAGTTCAGCTACAGCATCCTAACTTAGGACACTGGAGTGTCACACCTTGATTTGCATAAGTAGCATCAGCCAACATCCCAAGTACTGGGGGCTAAAGGTCTCGCTGAAGGGCCCACGGACATGCAGACATTCCACCGGGGCCGGGACTCAAACCAGGAACATCCCACTCACAAGCACAGACATGTTTAGGTAGGATCCTAAAGCGGGACTGTCGGCAAAAAAATGAGTCCGGGCCACATTTAACAAGGAAACATGCTTCAGGACACTGGAACACTTGTCTTCACTGACCCAACTTTATTCTCCACAGCTTAGAAGTCACAGCTGGGGTTTGAACCAGTAACCTTCTGATCACAGCCAAAGAGGCTTAGCCCACAGAGCGACTCTCTGCCCCCACTGGAAGCCGCTCTGAATTTAACTTTTGACTGGTGCTGATGCGGGCCAGATTTGGTAACATTCAATATGAATCTAGCCCATATGTGGCCCTTATCTGTTTCAAATCCAGAAAGTGAATTCAGACCAGTGTCGGACCAAAAAGACACTGGGCCAGATCTGGTTGTGGTCAATTTGTGAACAACAAACAAAAAGACACTGGGCCAGATCCAGTTCACACTCTTCTTGTAAATGGGACGTCCTGCGTACACCTAACAAAAATGCAGCAAGAATAACTATTTTATTTCGTAAATGGCAGACAGGGAAATATGCTTCTGTTTACCAGCGAAACTGGACAGATTACATGTTCCTGCTCGTTATAAATGTTTGTTTTTCGTAGCTGACAAGCTGCTCAATAAAACATCCACTCGAAAAAAGAGCCAAAATATAAAAGTAATAGCTTTCATTAATTTTTATTTAATTTTTGCTTGAACAGTGGCTTGTTGAAACCATAATGCAATTCATTGCTATTTAACTATATGGTGCAGGGTAGGTACTATAATTACACGCTTAACGTAGTTTTCACCTTTGTACTTGTGTTAAGCATTGGCATCGTTCAGGGACGTGTTCAGGGGAACGTAGCCCCTGTCTCATTTTACGGCAATGCCCGCCCAGTTTACTCGCCGATTTATTTATACGAAGTTTGGCGAGCCGGGTGCCTTCTGAAGTGTTCGGGCGTTTAATTTTTAGCAGATCCGTTAAAATGAAAGGTGACAGCTAATTTAAATCCCGTTTGATTCCGGAGAAATCGTGTGCGCCCGCGAGGTGACTGAGGCCTCTCCGTACAAGCCAGCATGCAAAAATATGTAAATGCTGCCCGTATTAGAATCTTTGTCTAGTTGTCAGTCTCACACGGGGCACATCAAAGCCATATGACCTGGTTTAACACCTGCTGTTTAATTAAATTTACAAGACAGACACAGTCTCAACTCCCGGTGATATACAAATCAGTTTTTATTACCTCTGCCCTGTAATTTACAAGGTAATTGACTGCTGTGTTGTGAGACCTGCCAAAAGGTTCCCTTTGAAACAGAGAGGGAAGCCTCGAGATTTGGTGTCGCCCTGGCTTCAGTAGGAGGGGGGGGGTGTCAGCTGAAGGGCCGTGAGGACCTGAAACCAGCCCCCACCCACCAGAGTCCATCCCCTGGGCTACACTGTCACATCAAGCTGCTTGTCAAAAGCCGCTACGTAACATATGTTTTTTTCCATCTCTGCTTTTTTTCCTGCTTTGCCCAGACAGGCAGCACCGGTCAAAATTCCTAGGCAAGCTTCGCTGCCGTCACCCCCGTCTCTTATAAGTGAAAGAAGATGGCGTCCTAACTGGCCTCCAATGTCGCCTAATGGGTTTACCGCTACTGGGCGCCGGGGCGCCATTCTGGCATGGCGCCTGGCCATTCGGAACCGTTTTTGGCTGCGACCGATACCAGACATCCTGTACCATGTGAGAGAACGAGAGAAGACCTGAAGGTCGATTGAAACAGCCATGTTTCCGTGATGCTGGCAGCGCAGCGGCGAGAGCAGGCCGCCACAACACGGCTCGCATTTGTCCGACCGTCAGATTTTGTTCGATGGTGCTTCCACACCTTCCCGTTTGCTTCTGTGTTCAGAGCTGCTCTGCTTTATTGGTCGTCGCATCGCCCTGCAGATGCAGCTCTATCATCCCACAAAATGCTTCGTCAGTATTACGGTTAGTAGATCACGGGAGTGAGAATGTGCGTCAACGTCCCGTGAGTTTGTCGGTAGATGTCTGGTGGAACGACCCAGTGTCGAGGGGATTGGAGGCATTTCCATTGTACTGATTTCCATGACGCTGTGCTCATTTTGAGGTATCGATTGAGGCTAGATATGTGGATTTGTAGGAGACATCACAAAGCAATGAGTCCCTTTAATGCGGCGTCTGTGGAGAGTGACAGTCTCTCCTCAGCACATGCAACATCTTCTGTCACAAGGGGTTGGAGGTAAAGCGAGCAACTGTCTGTTCTCCTCCATGTGGATCTCGATGAAGAATTTCCCACCCATAATGAGAACATCATTGCATCATTCCTGGATCTATACTTCCATGCTTTTTTTGAGGCCAAGGAAAGCTTAGAGTTTAAAATGGGAGATGTGTTGGCTTTCCGGAAAGAGGTCACGCGCACTGCGTGGAGGCGGCGTGCCGAGCTGCCCCCGCCAGCGATGCAGAGACGTGCCCCCGGGCCGCAGTGGTGCCTGCTCCTCCTGCAATCCATAATTGATGATGAAATTTGGCAAGCAGACCCTCCTTATGCTCCATTCTTCCTCCTGCAGCTGCTTGTTTTCCCAGAACTCCTCGGCGCTGACCAAGTTCCGGCGGGCGTACGTGCCCACGCCCCCCCCGTACGCCGCGGTCTATCCTGCGGGTCACGTAGGCCTGTTTCAAGGCTGCCCCGCGTTCCAGCAGTAACAGCGGTTCAGCCGACGGAGGTGGGGTAACTCACAGAATGATTTTATGGGGAGCATGATAATATGTATGGATCAAATGAGAATTTGTACCCAAAAAGAACAATTTAAATACTGTAATATCTACTACTATTACTACTTATGTTATTTTTATCCATGTTTAATGTGTTTGTTCAAAATCTTTTAAATTGACAATGATGAATTATTTTAGCCACATGGCACATTTGCAATGTGTCGTTCCAAATTCTGTTCTTTCCAAAGTCAGCAGCTTTGGTGGGGGGGTGGGAGGGGTGTTTGCCCATGTTTGTGTGCATGCGAGTTTGCGTGTCTCTCCTGTAAATAACGTGTGCGAGCCAGATACCTACCTGTGCTGAGCGCGAGGAGTAGCTGGGGCAGTAACAGACTGGAGGCAGTAGCATGCCATGGCCTGCGGGGGGCACCAGAGAGAGAGAGAGCCTGCACACCTGCACTGTTTTCAGAAGTCATCAATTTGCTTAAAACACTTCGGGGACGTCCTGGCAGCAGCCATACGATCAATCGAGTGTATCTTTGGGCATCTGTTTCTGATAAAGACCATCAGAAAGATTCCCACGTTGCCCGTCTCTATGATCCCGTTAGGTGATGGTATTTGGTGTGTCATGTGACTTCGGTGGCTTTCTGTGATGTAGCAATGACATGGGGGGGGGGGGCACCCCAGGGTTGGAGGGTGATAGACATGCCCTCGCATGTTTTACACACCCTAGGTGCCAGCTGAGTGAATTAGCGCCCCTCCCCCCCTCCCCCCCCACAAGACCCCCGGCCTTTTATGCTCCCCGATTTCAGGTGCAGTGATGGGTAATGGGGGGTGG
>JAODKE010000028.1:16669175-16688419 GCA_026779605.1 Mormyrus hasselquistii | reverse complement strand
GGACCTACAAACAATAGTCCCCCCCCCCCCCCCCCCCAAGAAACACTGGTCCTTTCGCAGTGCTTCCAGCCTGCAGTTGGAAACACTTGTAACAGATTGTGTAATGGAGGGGGGGCTTTGTAAACACACAGATACTGCATGCATGTCAGCTGGATGCACATGTAGCCCCCTTCCCCACAAATCCCACCCCCTCCGCAGTGCATGACACCTTAGTGGATCCTGGTTACCCTGGAGACAAGGTTCTGAGTTTACATCCCAACTACAAAGAGTGGTATGAGGTGAGATGACTGTCACCCCAACTGACAGGGCACCAACCCACCATCACACACTACATGACACAGGCAAGCCGTTGTCTGTCTCTCTGATGCCGATAGGCTAGCGGTCCAGCCTCACGCTCTGTGTTTACACAGACAGACAAACATTACGTGAGAGACCCCTCTCCCTAAAAATAGATAAGGCATCACGAGGGGACCACTCACGCAGAGAAGCCGCCATAGATACCTCCAAAAGAGGCACGGAGATCGAGAGATGCTAGAACAAGCAGATCCAAGACTGGCTACCCATCTAGCTGAACACAGGAGCAGTTCGATGCCCAGAGGTGTTGTGATGCTCCAGTAGGGTGAGGGGTCGAGTCCTGGATGGCAGACTGGTGCTGAAGCAAGTTTGAAAACAGTAAAATGATCACAAGTGTGAAGAACCAACAACACCCTCAAGCAAAATTCAGACTCAGCAGGGAGGTGATAAGGTTCCACAGAAGAAAAACCTCTCAGTGCAGGACATCAGACAGGCGTGAGGCACAGGGGATATGAGCAGCATGACACGCCCTGGCAGGGGGGGCATGGGGCTGTGGTTAGGTGAAGGGTGGCGTTCTCGGTTTTTCAGCACCACAGGGACACACGGCACAGGAAGGCTGCTGATAACTGCGGTCAGGTGACGTCTGTGACTCGTCTTCTTATGTTTGTTCGGGTCGGACTTTAATCAGCCGCTCCCCGACAGACGCACATGCGACAAAAAAAGAGAGAGAGAATTCTATTTTTGCAGCCAATTCCAGACAGTCGCGTCCGGCTGCTGTGACTTTCACACGTCAAGTAGGCTGTGCGTAGACGGTCTCACACGGCTCTCTCCGCGGCCCCCGTGGGGCTGAGGAAACGGGACGGCCTGTTCCTGGCTGCTCGCCTGAGGAGGGCGCCGCACACTGGCCCACTCTGCTGGCAGAGATAGAGGTTATTTCAGGTCAGGTGACTTTTATTTTCTGTCTCCGTTGCCTGAAACCAATTAGGCCTCACCTTAAAGGGGCTGGTGGCTCTCGCCAAGCACTCTGCTCAGATTCACATCTGGATGCGATTGTCCACCCCCTGCTATCCTGCCGCTCGCCCCCCCCCCCCCCATACGGAATCAGCTGTGACATACTGGAGCACCGGGCAGAGGAGGAACCTGGGACCGGTCTGACCTGAGGGGTGCTACCACAACCAAAAACACCAGCCATGTTTGGGACAGGGCTCCTGTAAGCACCTTTAACAGGTCAAAACGCCCCCAGCTCGCGTCCCACATCTAAACTCCCGCGCTTCCCAGCGAATCTGCTATAAAGAGACACTGTTTTCTTTGACTTTAGCTCTCGGGGGCCCTCCGACACCCACATCAGAAACGGCCACTCCTTTCTTCCAACCATCCATTCCCCATGACTTGCTCCATCACGCCAACGGTGCCCCACCTACGCCGCATCAAAGCCAGCCTGGCGCCCACCCTGGCGCCCACCCGAGTACAATCTGCGTGTGCTAGGTCACAGCTGATTTAGGCTACCGACACCGTGGCTCCAGCGTCCAGCAGCACTGCCTCGCCCCCCGCTGTCCTCCCCCCGTGCCTCTAGGTCAGCGTCTAAGCACCCCACTCTGCCAAGAGGTCATCCTTTTCTTTTGATGGACACTGGCAAGCCTCAGACACAACAGCAAACGCTGCTGTGAAATGGAACCGTCTTCTATCAGACCCGATCACCTGGCCCATGCACACGGCCTTCCCACATTTGCGCATGTGGCCGTGCACACACACATACACACATACACACACACACACACACACACACACAGTTGGTCTTCCTATCTAAATGGGGACCGTTCATTTCTATGGGAAAACCCATAATCCCATTCACGACACCCTTAACCCCTACCCATCCCTAACCTTAACCATGAGTAACCAACCCAAATACAAGACTTTTGGCATTTTTACTTTTTTGATTGTATTCACAGATTTTTATAAAACTGAGGTTATCCAAATGGGGACCACAAAAGATGTCAGATTTCAGGTTTTACTACACTTTGGGGACGATTGGGTCCTCAAATGTGATCTATGCAAACCTCCACACACACACACCAATCCCATGGCACCCGCCAGCCCTATTACTGGGCACCCTGCCACGGAGACGGCCCAGGCTGCAGATAAGCGTGTGGATCACGCGGAGGCCAGGCAGCATCGCTTATCGCCCCAGATGGAAGCAGTGAGCTCTCCCTCGCACGGCAAAACCAGGCCTGTCGTCACAGTACTTCTGTCTGAACTCGCGTTCCTGTGGACGAGCCCACTCCTCTCCCCACTCGCTGAAACCAGCAATGACCCCCTTTGGGCACCGTCAAGTGACAGACAGGAGGCAGGATTAGGCTACATTTCACATCTCATTGCAGTCTTAAGATGAGGGGGCAACCTTTTTTAAAGAAAGTTATACTTTACTACTCACTTGTGGTTGCCAAATATTGCCCAATTTTTCTTCATTAATTACTTTTCTCATTTTTTCCCCCAGAACAAAGCATTGCATTATCAGCTACATGTTGGAAATCTCTGTATTGCTCCAGGTTGTTGTTGTTGACCCATGACAACACAGGCCAGATAAGCTCCTTTCATGTCTGATAGTAAACAAACTGGATCTTGCAGTTTATCACTGGACTCATGGCAGAATCGGAACCAGCTCCCTGGAACCGGCATATTCCCACTGAGCCACTGGGGTCCACACAGAACCAGCAGTGACTTCAGTACCATTAGGGTGGGGGGGAGTGGACCAGGCTCAGGGATATTTGGCACCCATACACCCCCAGTCAGCTGCACAGCTCCTCCCCCCCCCCACTAATGGGTCACCAGTCCCTTCCTGCAGACCCCAGCCTGTCGTTCTTATCCAAATAGACCACAGGGCTACCTCACTGGCCTCCTGCCCCCGCGCGCCAGTTTTGTGTCCCTCCCATGATGCAACAGGTACATATCTGCAGACGCATCAAACCATACGCTAAATATGAGCCAGCCTCCGCCTATGCGAGCTGCTTATTTACCTACGCTTGAGTTTCCCTTTGTGTGCGAAGACACAAACTGAAACCAGAAACCCTTACGTGTAACGGAGCCGCTGCCAAGCTAGATCCAGTGCACGGACAGGCCAGGGGGAGCCAGAGAAGGGCCCACCCTAATCCTCAGAGAACCGCTGGCCCCCATCCTGCCAGCACCTCGCCCCCCGTCTGGGAGGAAGCAGAAAAGAACAATGAGGGACACCTCACAGACCGTAGCAGGTCCTGCAACAACAATCATACAGCCCTATTTTTGGCAGTGGGACTCATCGAAAAACAGGATATCCCACACTTTGTTTTCAAGAGTGTGTGTGTGTGTGTGTTTGTAGCCCAACTTGACAGTTGATAACTCATCCCCCAGACTACAGCTCACGGTCTTGCCGTCTGATTTCAACACCGATACTATTTTGCTTGCTGAGTTTTAATTACATTTCATTAAAAAAGCTGTCCATACACTGTCAAACTGGGGTGAGCTGGAAAGAAAACAAGAAATACAAGTCATATATATCTGAATGCCCCCCCCACCTCCCCATCCTACAGGCTGCAGTCATATGAGAGGCCAATCACGGCACAATAGCTGTGATGGCCAATAACACCATCCATCTCCTGCCCTTCACTTGTGTCATTCTTGGCTGCTGTTCTCCATCTATCTACCACCAGTGTCTCTCTCTTTTGCCATTTCTCTCTCTCTCTCTCTCTCTGTTGCCTTTCCCTCTTAGCTGCCTGTTTCTTCCCATTTCCCTCCCATTTTCTCAGTCTTTCCCGCCCCTATTCTTGCATTTGTCTCCCCTCCCTCCTTCTCTCCCTCTCTCTCTCTCCCTCTCTCTTTCTCTCCCTCTCTCTCTCTCTCTCACTCTCTCTCTCTCTCTCTCTGTCTCTCTCTCTGCTAAGGGGAGAGCTGTTATTCTTGGTTGGCAGCCAGCACAGAATTGTCAATGCAGGCAGTGTTATTGTTTTTGTAGTCCCCCCACCCCCCCACGTGGGTCTCTCGCCCCTCCCGAGTTTGGCTATCGGGTTACGGGCCATGTGGAGTTATGCTGAGAAAGCATCGTCGCTCCTGGCAGCGTTGCTCCCGGAATGGGATGAAGGAGTATGGCTAGAGTATACTCGGTAAACCAGTGGTAGTGCTTAAAAGAGGGGCTGCTGGCCAGGGGGTGGAAGCATAATCACACCCCCACCAAAGCACCGTGGCATCAACGGTGTGACAGAATTCTGACCAGCATTGCCATCATGATCTGGATCATCTGACACAAATGTGACATCAGGAGACAGATAGTGTTAACGTACAGGCTGCTACATCGGCGAGGTATGTGGGGATCAGTGGGGGGGTGTGCACAACTGAGCCGGCTAAGAGGCACAACCCGAGAAGTCAAAGTACCCCCCCCCCCCACTCTTCCCAGAATGCACTGCTCCAGGCCGCCCCCGCTGGCCTCGGCTGCCCATTCTCCAAACCCCTGGCCAGCTGCTCTTAGGCTGCTGTCAGTCTGCCGCCGTTCTGCTTGCCAGACACTCATTACTTCTTTTATGAGGGGCAGAGACTGTGGACCTCAGTGTATCGGCTTCATGTCCAGCCTGCCCCCCGCCCCCCGCCCCCCGCCTGATTATTTTTAGAGAGCACTTCAAGCAGCTGGTTGTCATTACTCTCAGTTTCTGCTAGCGAGCCCCTTCCCTCCATCTTCAGCTCTCTGTAATTGTCTGGGCTCGTCAGTCGCCGCGGCGCAGCTGTCGGAGCCCAGGGGGCGCCAGGCGCTCCGCAAGGCCCCGGCGACCAGAAACGAGGCCGGCCCACAGAGCGGAGAGCCGGGGAGGGACAAAGCACTGCAGCCGTACCCGGTGAGGAGACATGCAATTTAGCTGCGGATTAGTGAGGACAACGTTCCCCTAGCGACAGCCTTCTGCCCCCCCCCCGTGCCGCTACAAGTCCAAATCGATGTCTGTTATCCTGCGTAATCGCAGCACAAGGACTTGGCACAAAGAAGAGCAAAACAATGGGTCAATTGTTAACGATTTCTTGACGAAGGGGCTTCTTATGGAGGCTTGATAGACATCTAGAGGCTGGGGGGAAATCCACTGCAGGTGAAAGGGGAGCTCTTCACAAAACAGATGGCCCCACAGAGTAGCTCACCCACAGCAAACGGCTGGGAGAACATGGACTTTATCACAAAAGGGTCAGTCGAGGAAGTAGGCCCAAGTTACCTCATATTCGGGTCACATTAATTAGCCCCCCCTGGGCTCTGGCGTAAACGAGTAATTATCCCAATCGCGTGATAAGGACAGATTGTGAGCTGCTTCCTCTACACATAATAAGGGCACTGGGAAACACAGTTTGTTTACTTTAGATGGAAAATAAGGGCTGCGATAACCAGAGTAATCGAAAGAAAGAGACAGAGAGAGAGAGAGAAAGGGGGGGGGGGGGGTCCAGACTGGTCCCGGTAAGATGGAAGGGTAAACAAAGGCCCTAGATCATTGAATTCAGTGCAGCAAAAAATGCAGTTTCTGCATATGTGACTGGGAAGTGAACAACCTGCGATTCTGAGAAACTAGCACAAGAAAAGTCTTAAAACAACCACTGGGGAGTGAGAGAACTCACTGTGCGGGAAAAACCACACACTTCCTGTCATATGCAGTACAGATAACTCATTCAGAAAGTGTCTCCTTGGAAACCCACTCGAATAGCCCGACCTGATAGGACGGCATGATAATCCAGTCCAGCATGAATTCCTCTTCCTCTGTAGCAGTCAGCTTTGCCATCCACTTTAATTACCACCATTGTGTGCCCCCCCCCCCCCATCAGGAATTGTTTTTATCTGGCTGACGTCTATCCTGAGAGATGCTGGTGTGGGGGGGGGGGGCTGCTGGGGCCTGACATTTAGGCTCAGATCATCTGGGGAAAGGGGGGGAGTTTCTATTCGCAATTTATATGGCCCACAGAATCCCTGCAGCACTCAGCGGTCCTGTACTGATTAAGCTTAATTCCACAGCACCCTATAAATTAACTCCACATAATGAGCCGTCTCCTCGCCGGCTTGTCCGCAGACCACAGGTCTGCAGCAGGACCCTTGTGAAAAAGCTGGACGAGTTTATATCACTAGACTCCAGTGAATCCGAATTCGCTTTTATGTACACAGTCTGAGCGCGCTCTGAATTTCAATCCACATTCACTCTGAATTGAGGCTTGGTGCAGCACCTCCGCTGCCTGCTGGGTGGCAAAAGAGGCACGTGGATGCAGGCCTGGCAGTACGACAGCCTGCTGCCGCGCCACGCCTGACCTGAGCCCGACGCAAACGTGGAGCGGGGACTCCTCCCCGCCCACAGCTCCACCCCCCTTCACCTGCTGGAAACAGACACAAGGAGGTCGATTAGCAATGTCATCGCTCTGCTTCTCAGCTGACTCCTATTCAATGCAGGGGGGCCCCAATAGGTGAGGTGGGGGGGGGGGATCCAATGTTGCCACAGCTTTTCTGAAGGAAGCACAACGGGGGCTGGCTGATATTATGAGGGAGGGGCAAGCAGACTCTAACCCACCCCCCAGCACACTCATACCTTACTGGCAGCAGCAGCAAGAGCTTTGCCAAGCCTGAATCTAATGCCGACGGCATGGGTGTGAGGGTTCTGACTTACCTGACCTTTCTGGAAAGGAGAGCAAAGTGATTCAAATCAGCCCCTTTCCTGATCGCTACACCAACACTCCCACATCCACGCTTATCTCTGCCTGCGGGAGAAACATCTCCCATCACATGACTCAACAACGCTTGACGTGCCCTGCCGCACGCAGACTTAACTTTGGGCGTGTGTGTGGATTAGGTTTATATTACATTGTGGGGGACATTTGGTATATATTTGGTAATAAAAACCAGTTTTTTGACCATTATTCAGGACCCCACAAAGATCTGTGAATACAATCAAACTAGTAAAAATGCCAGTGGTCTTGTATTTTGTTTGGTTACTTATGGTTAAGGTTAGGGCCAGGTAGGGGTTAAGGTCACCATGTTGTAATCAGAGATTTCCCCACAGAAATTAATGGAGAGTCCCCACAAAGATATAATCACAAACCTCTGTGTGTGTGTGTGTGTGGGTGGCACCTTTCTTTGCCAGACCGGCTCGGTATAGAAACTCACAAGAAGTCTTCCCAGAAGGGGAGCCCTCAGTTCCCTCCCCTCACCTGATCGGTGCGTCTGATAGGTTCCCACACGCTCCCATTTCGCGTGTCAGAGAGCTCGGCCTAAACTGGCGTACCAGCACCTGCAGTCGGCTTTGATCCCGGCTGTAGAGGGGCCCCCCCCACACGCGGCCGACAGCCAATCACACAGGTGCTGCACGTCCCCAGCCCTCACCCCTTACATGGTGACAGAAACACACGTGGCCTTTAACGGTGACACCCCCTGATTAAGCCGTCCACCCTACCAAGGACGACCTCCGAGGTCAGGCAGAAAATGGGGGGAGCACTTAACAGGGGCCCCGGGGGGGGCTTTTCAGGATCGCCAGCCATGAATCAATGGCCCTGACCTCAAAAGAATGGGAGGAAGGGGGGTGCTACTCAGAGAGGTTGGGGGGGTCCCAGCCAAGTGGGGCCCCGGAATCCCCAGGAAAAGCTGCCAAGCTGACTAACCCCCCACAGGCCCCCCCCCCCCCCCCCAAAAAAAATACTGCAAAGTTTGCTCCTGGGGGAGGGAAAATGGCAGGTAAAGGGAGACTGTGTTTGGCAGAGGGATATGGGAGAATACATGTGGAATGCAGGTGTGTGAATGCTGGGGGGGGGGGGGGGGACTCTTAATGAGTGCTCCCTGTTGTGAGGGGATAACAGAGCGCTGCAATAAATTAAATCATTTATTATATAAATTATACTGTAGGACACACTTTCACTGAAGCGGCAAGGGTGAAATCAACACTGAAATCAACCCATATCAACTCCCCACCACAATGCAATAATTCTCTTAAAGACCCCCTCCAGATGTGCTGCCATGGTTACCAAGCCCGTGAACCTATGGCATACGACACGACGGCCTGCAGAGTCTTGCGCCAGGCAGAGATGCTTCTGCAGAAACCCGACAGGGTCTTCGGAGGCCCTTAGCAGAGTCATAAGGAAAGTCAGAAGCTATGCTACTGGATGGGAGGCAGAATATATGAGCCTTTAAACGGGGGGGGGGGGCTCCTTCATGCAGTAGCGGCAGTCTGAGAGCGACTCAGGACTTTGGCCTGCACCCGGCCTCCGCTAGCTATGTGATACCGCCCAGCCTCGGTTTGCGGGGGACCGGCCATGATAAGCCTGCCATGAGACTCAGGGCCTCCGACAGGTCAGCCGGAGTTCACTGGGGGGGTGGGGGGGGGGAAGAGCGCCGCGAGAGTGGGGAACCCATCTGCTATGGGAGTGCGGTACCGACACGCTGTGCCAAAACCTCCAGGACCCGGGCTCTCTGATCAAGAACAAAACTTGACGGAGAGCCTGGTCTCTGCTGGGGGGGGAGGGTACACTACTCAACCAGAAACCTGGGGTAGGGAGACCTGCTGGCTGTGTGGTGGGTGGGTGTTTCGGTGTGGACAGATTTTAGGTAGCTACAACCTAACTTGATTAGCTGTTAAAATGGACAGATGGATAAATGGTTGGATGGATGGATGGATGGATGGAGACTAGCCATTGGTGAGGCAGTCACAGAACCGGGTGAGGTCACCGTTTACAGTTCGTTCGATTATTAGGGTACTGAACAGAAGGCTCTCAGTACGTATCCTAAACAAGCCAAACAAAACTCAACGAAAGCCCCCTGGAATCCAAACATCCAAGCTGAGCAGGACCATCATGTAACGCCCCCCCCGTCCGGCCAAGGCCTGTGACCACTACTGCAGTCAGGGTTTGCACACTGCTCACATCACCCCAACACAAGGTGAGTTTGCAAATCATGCTTCTAAGAAATTTTATATCCGGAAACAAAAAACTAAATAAACAATCAGTTAGCACACACCACCCGCACCTAAAAGCGGCGCCTCGTCCCACACAGACGTACCCTGATCTGCTCTCATTTTTGTTTGCTAACCCTTTTGTCTCTAGGTCTTGTCAGCCAGCATCACCAGCCCTCAGACGGTGCCAGGGTTATGACTAAGCAGCCCATATGAGGGCGCTGCTGAGGAGCTGGCACCAGGGTGGGGGGGAGTCCGGCGAATGGGCTTGGGGCGGCTCCATCCTCTGGCTGGAGTGCAGAAACAGGCCCGACAGGAACTGGGATGGACACCGCCTCATTGCCCCACCCTGATACCTCCCAGGGCTCAAAGGAGCTACACGACAAGATGACTTCCAGTTAGTCACGTCCACCTCCATTAAGAGGGTTATACAATCCTGTACAGCAGGAAGCCAAAGACCAGGCCTGCCACCCGCTGCCTGCAAAGCTACCTTCCTTCTGTTTTATGCGCAATATTTGTCCTTAATCTGTGTCCTTAATTCCGATTGGCTAATCTGCATGCAAATGACAATAAAAGTCTGCCTGATTGGGTCATCGGCACAGCAGATATCGGACATGTCCCCCCACCACCACAGCGTTAACACATCTGATTTCAGCTTTTCTGTTAAGCAAGTGGGTAACATTACTTAAAGCCATGTTTTTAGTTATTTATAAACAGACGCATAATGCATTATAATAAATACTTTTAAAAAGGAATAACACATTATAGCCCTGTTTATAATGCATTATGACTGCCTTATGAAGCTCTCACCTATAATGCGCAATATAATGCACTAGATATCTTTATAATGCAGTACAAAGCACCTTTAATGCTTATTCTGACTTTATAATACATTATTATGGTATCTACTGTATAGTGTATTATAGATGAGAGCTTCATAAGGCTTCATAATCCATAAATATAAATATCTATAGGCATGTTTATAATGCTTAATGAATGCCTAATAATTATTAATAATGTGTTTTTAAATGACTAAAATCATGGCCTTAAGGAAAGTGTCACCTCATTAGTATCATTAGTATAGAAATGTAACAAACCCTTAAGGTGATGATACACACGGCAATTTTTTGAGCAATGTTTCCGGGCGACTGCCAAACAGATGAGACAGAGGGCACCACATCTGGATCTGGATGATTGCGAAAATCTGCCCACTGCCGATTATAGTTTTTCCAAGTAGAAAAATGTCCAATGTCCACTGGGAAAGTGCCTGAGTAGCAGCGCTCAAAAAGCTGCCCTGTGCATCATCAGCGTCGCGACACTGTGAGGACGCTGCTGACTCGAACCCAGGTCTCCAGCACCTAGGGAGTTAGAGGCTGTTCTGATTTTCCTTCCAAGGCTAATATGTGAGGAAATAAAAATCCTCAACCCCCACCACCCCCAGCTATTTTGAGCTGCCACGGTATGGGTGCAAACCCCAATGGCAGCCTTGCCGTCTGTCACCAGGCGAGCCCACGGCTGCCACCACAGTGAGGCTGGCACGGGCCCCCGGGTCAGCGGTCGGCACAGCACTTGGGTCAGCTGTGATCCACAGAACCGCACAATTACCAAGGCTCTTAAAGGCTGCATTACGCTCCATTAATAGGCAAAATCCTCGCCACATGACTCCGCTACAATAAGCAGCCTGCAGATAGGCAACTACACCGCTTGGTATTTACACAACGGCGCAGAGGAGAACGGAGGGGCGGGGGGGTGGATACTGAAGGACGGGAAAATGAAATGGGGGGAAGGAGGGAGTGGGCAGAGAGAAAGAAAGGACATGGAGAAGTGGGACGGTGCCCAAAGAGATGAAGGGGTAAGGGCAGACAGAGAGAGAGAGAGAGAGGGAGGGAGGGAGGGAGGGAGAGAGGCCACAGAGAGGTGGGATAGTGCCCAGAAATACATAAGGAAAAACAGAGAGAGAGAAAGATAGAGAGAGAGAGATGTAGTAAAAGGAACAAAAAAAGGCAGGAACAAAAAGTGAAAAACAGAGTGAAACAGTGAAAGATGAAAAGGGAGGAGGGAAAGTGAAGCGGGGGAGTGCTGAAATGGGGGGGGGGGGGGCACAGAGAGAGGTAGCAAGAGAGATTTAGAGATGGAGAAATGCCATGACATTAATATCTACCCCACTGAAAGCTGCCACTGTTAACAGCTAGAGAAACCCCAGCATGCAGCTGGGCATGTGTGCACAGAGTGGCTCCACCCAAACACCCTACGGCAAGCAGCAGGCCAGAGCGGGGGAGGGCTGCCACCATGCACTGGACCAGCACACAAACAAGCTGCCGGGGTGCCTGCGGTCAAAGGCAGCGTCCCCTCTGCGTGTGTCTCTGTGCGTGCCTGTCTGTGTGTGCGTGTGTATGTGTGTGTTTTTCCCAGCTGTGGCAATTAGCAGTAAACAAAACCAAATGACCCTGGCAGCCACAAGCAGGCATAAGAATTAAAAATGAAACTGGTGAGCACAGCTGGGCTTTTTTGTGGATGGGGGAGGGGGGTCTCTTTGCTCCAGCAGTCAGTGTGTTTTTCAGGGACTGCAAGGACAGCGTGAGACAGTCACATTCAGTGCAGCTTTGGCAGCCCACAGTCATCCCGCACCTGAAGCGCAGCCAGGACAGCCTGCCAGCAGCGGACACACGCTATTAATCACCATCCTTACAGCCAACGGAGCACCTATTGTCTGCACTCCAACATGGCCTGTACTTACCAAGCTTTAAAAGGCTTGCAGTTCCTTACAGTTAATTTGTTTTTCATGTGCGCTCCTCCTTCATCTCTCTTCATTTGATTTTCCCGCAGGAGCTCCTCCTTTCTTGTTTCATTCGGTTTTTCTGTTTGTGCTCCTCCTTTTGTTTGTTTAATTTTCGCTACATGTGTGTGCTTCTTCTTTGTTTTGTTTTGTTCGGCCTTCCTGTCCGTGCTCCTCCTTTTGTTTGTTTAATTTTCGCTACATGTGTGTGCTTCTTTTTTGTTTTGTTTTGTTCGGCCTTCCTGTGCGTGCTCCTCCTTTTGTCTGCTTCATTTTGTTTTCCTTTGTGTGCCCCTCCTATGTATTATTTTGTTCGGTCTTCGTATATGTTCTCATCCTTCGTTACGTCTCCTGTATTTGCTTGTCTATCGTATTGCTTCATTCGGTTTTCCAGTGTGTGCACCTCCTTATTTTGTTTACCTTTGTGTGCTCCTTTCATCATTTTATTTTCTTGTGAGTGCTTCTCCTTCACTTTGCTTTCTTGCATGTACTCCTGTATCGTAGTGTTTCGTTTGATTCTCTGTATGTGCTCCTCTCCTTTTGTCTCATTCGGTTTTCTTCTGTGTGCCTCTCCTTCATTTCGCTTTGTTTGCTTTTCCTGTGTGTGCTTCTCCATCATTGTTTATTTGTTTTGTTGTGTGTGCGCACTCATTTTTTTGTTTGGCTTTTGGTTTTCCAGTGCTAGGGATTCAGCAGCGGTAAATCTGGCAGCAGGCTTCCCTAAGGCCTGTCCTGTCCCTGAGCTAATAGTACAGCAGGTATGACCAGTGTGGAGGCAGGCCTCAGAGACGCCGGAGTGCGGGGCCTCTATGTTTACATAAGGCCTTATCAGGCCTCTGGGCTCCCGGCTCCTCCCCTGGCGCTTTGGCGTGGGCGTCCCTGCAGGCCATCTGTTACAGTGCTGTTCCCGCTTCCCCAGTCCCGGTGAACTCAGAGCCAGGCCTTTCAGCTGAAAGGTTTTACACGCTCACACTAAGGGGGGGGGGGTCCTCCTGCCAAAGAAAACCACTCACTATAAACACGGACCCACAAAGCACTCCTCCCCTTCCAGGCTCTTCAAAACAAAAACTTGTACGGCATCGACTCTACGTGCCTCTACTCCGCGCCCCTACTCCGTGCCACCACTCCGTGCCCCTACTCCGTGCCCCCACTCCGTGCCCCTACTCCGTGCCACCACTCCGTGCCCCTATTCCGTGCCCCCACTCCGTGCCCCTACTCCGTGCCACCACTCCGTGCCCCTACTCCGTGCCCCTACTCCATGCCACCACTCTGTGCCCCTACTCCGTGCCCGCACTGTTCGCTTCTGAAGGCCCGACTCATTTGCTTTAGACCTGTTATGTTTCGGGACCGAATACTGACTGGCAGAAATGGCTGGCTCAGTTTAACCTAGTGGTATAACCATATACAGCCCACTGCTTATTAAATTTAACTTAATTACTTATCCAAGCATGATCAGTGATTCTCTGATTGCCTGTTTGACTTTGGTGTGGCAGAGCTGCCTTTGGGCATTGTAGTCAAACACAGGTGTGGGAAGGTTTCAGAGAAACATAAGCACACGTTTGTCTTGGAGGGAATCCAGCACTTTAAATAAAATCTAGGGTTTTTCGGCTTTTTGCAATGTGGTTTTATTCTGGTCCATTTCAGGACTCTCTGGCTGGCGGAGCAGCTGTCGGATCGGTCAGAGCACATAGATGGGGGCCAGAAAGCTTGGCGTCCTCTACTCCCTCGCCGTCTCCATCCAGACACACGCCTCGCCCAGCCTGTCTGTTCTGCGTCTCGCTGCTTCTTGTTGATTTACCGCCTGGTTCTTTTAGCTGTGTGATGAGAACAGGTGCTTCTCTCTTGTTCTTTCCCCAGGATCAGCACCTCTTATTTTAACGGTAACAGAAGGTTTTGCACTTGCACTGTTAGGGTCAATCGTGACACAAAGAGGATTAGTGTTCGAAGACCTAGCATGGAGAATAATGGAACAAAGGTTTACCTTCATGGCCGTCTGATCACTTATAACATGTAAAATATGCAAAAAATGCAAGGCTGTCATTGTGTCTTTTTCTGCTTGTAGTCACAAATATCTTCTGAGCCCCTTTCCAGAGAAAAAGAGGACAGCCCCATGCTCTTAAGTATTGTTTCATAATACCCAGGAACTTCATGGACTGACAAAGTAATTTATAGACATATTCCACCCCCCGAGAATGTAGTGAACAAGCCATGCCAGCATTGGGCCTTTGGATTACAATCACACTCCAGAAGTTGGCATGACGGAAAGACTTTCAGTTCCCAGTGATGCCAGGAGGACAGGGACATCTCAGCTGCCAGCTTGTCCTAGGAAGCCCCCCCCCCCCCCACTCCCTCCTCGTTCAAGGGTTCATGGTGTGGGTGCTGGTGGTTTCCTCAGCGACTCCCCGGCCTGTTATGTCCCGAGACAGCTTATGCCAAAACACATAGCCAGAGACCCTGGGCACCAACGGGGCACCAGCGTGGCACTAGCGTGCGGAAGCCTGGGTGCCATCTGGGTCTGCTCATTCCCATAACGTCTCCACATGCTCTAGCGTGATTTTTTTAAAAATCCTGGATCCCTTTATTAACACGCAGATCAACACTACAACCCCCTTGTGGGTGATCTAAAATCTAGGAACTCCGTTCCTGAAGTTCCCGCAGGTCATTAACTGGATTTACTCACCACGCAGCATGTAATCTCTGTAAACAGCAACATAAACCCATCAAAATCTGGTGGAAATAATCCATAGCAGCCACTTGGCATCTGCCAAGGAGGACACAGATAAAGCAGGATCATTTCATGCCAAATCAAACAAAGACTGGTATTTTTACCAGCAGCAATTATGTGTACAAGGTATTATCAGACACACCCCATCTGGACAAAAATAGGCCACGAAGAAGGCCGGCGAGAGGATTAAAGTGGGACGCCACAGACCCAGGTCCGGGATGGCTGGGACCTTCTCGTCCTCCGTACGGCACACTGACAGCTCCGGCTTGGCGGCTGTTGACATGGCCCTTTTCCCACATTCGCCGCCATAATCGCACCAGACTGTTTCACTGTACAAACACTGCCCGCTCACAACAGCTACCCAAATAATCAAAAAGAAATTGGGAGCGTATTTTGTATATATAAGAACTCGTTTCATGGCTCATGTAATATTTATTGAACAAACAACGTAAACACTTATGTCCTATCTAAACAAGGAATACACTGGCAAATTAAACCGTGTTGGGTCTTAATAAACAGGTTTTAACAGAATTAATGGACAACAGCATTGCATTCCGCAGGACCCTCATATAGCCCTGTGCCTCTGATGCTATCTCTGTCTGATGAGACTTATGTTGATCTACAACCATTACCAGGCCTGACTGGCAGCACCATGAATACATTAATAATCACCATGCACTAAGGTGACCACCTATTCCAGCTGATTGGTCAGTCTATAATCATGTATGTGTCACTAATGTTAATGTGAAACAGCTGGATGAGTCTTTCAATCAAGGAAACGAACCACTAAAAGCACAGGAATATTCAAACTAATTAGCCAAGCACAGGAGCCTTTTAGTTTCAAAGTAGTTTGTAAAACTTGAGGTAGCTGATAGTGTCCCCCTCCCCTCATGGATTAAGGGGTCACCCTATCGTGCACATTAACAGATTTGGTTCAGTACTCCCCTTCACATATGCAATCAGCACCGACAAGATCTAGTCTACTAAGATCTTCCACATAAATGATGGTGTACAGCGCTTTTCCACGCCTGACACTCTGAGTCACCATAGCAATCGTGAGAGGGACGCCTTCGCCTCCTCCTGCATGACCGGCACGAAGAAGAGTCACCCCCACCCAGAAACAAAATGTCCGGATAAAAGGCAGGAGGCCCTCGGACCTGGAGCGGCCCACCCGAGCTTGGGGGTTAGCAGGTGACACAGCACCTGGTGGAGCACCAGTGCTGTCTGCATCTCGTCGTCATGGCAACACCTCCAAACCCAAACCTCAATCTAGCCCGGATCTGGTGGGCTGTTCTGTCAGCTTGGACCAGATTCCCTCCCACTCAGCTGACAACTGGGTCAGAACGAGGTCTTGCAGGACGATTTCTTTAAACTTCCCAAAAAAGCAAACATGACCGTGCGCCATCCACCGCATAGCTAATGACAGCTGCTCACTGTCCCCAGGGACCAACATAACATGTGACATTAAACAAGCATCAAGGGGAATTTCACCCATATGCCTATTGAATTTTTTTACAAGGGCATTTTAAGGTAATTTTTTTGAGAGTACAACAGCCGGGGGATAAAAAAACCCTTAAATGAAAACTTTTAGGTCATGAGTCTATGTGCTGTGGTTTGACCTCCACCCTGGGCGGGGAAGGTGCCCAGCCCAGCTCTACACTCTTCTGGGTCGCTTCTTGGTTGGGTTCGTCAGTCCCCCCTCCGCCGGATAGCCCCCCTCCCCTCCAGCGATCATTCTCAACTTCTCACTTGGCTCCCCTCCAGGGGACCTGAGCAATCTCTAGAGCCAGATAACTTCTGATTTATTTGCTTAATATATCAAATAAATTAATATTTAACTTATCGCTGCCTGAGCATAGTTTGAATGGGGGGGGTAGGGTCACAGCTTTGCAAAAAGCATTTAACAGGTTGTCAACAGTTCTGCAGCCCTCAGAAAGAGCCTGTGTTTTTAAATCTCTCCCCGGACGCATGACAGAACAGGCCAAAGCAAAGGTACTGAGATTAACGATTTACGAGAAGGTGCCAAAAACAGACTTAATCTGACAGGAACTAACACAGGCTTGCTTGGAGTAGAGGTGACCTTTGCTGCCTTTGCTAGCTCAGGGGCGTCTAGCGTCGTAATGCACACATCATTGCAAATATAACTATGTAAGCCATTTATTTACGGTCACAAATGGTTCTGATTCAGACACTTTTGCTTGTTTGTATTTGTGATCATCCCACGGTAAAGCTGGAGTCCACTTAACAACACCCCCACTCTACCTCCATTCTACCCCCAGGGAGCAGTTTGGAGTTGACCCCACCGGATGACCCCACAGACTGCAAGCAACTCCTCACTGTCCCCCATCAACCTACAACGGACTGTGGGATGATATCAGGTCACATGATCCTCTTCGCATAGCAAATAACCAATCAAACGTCTACCCAGGTTACCTATGTGTTGCAAATAATATCATATAAAGAAGGGGAGGTAACACTTTACTTAAAGTACTTATATATAATGTATTATAGATACCCTCATAATACATAATAATGCATTCATCAAGAATTATAAACATGGTTATAACTATACTCAGTTAAAATAAAAGTTAAGCACCCAGACGGAGTGGTGGAAATGAAATGAATCTGCATGTGAGGTCATGTGACTGTATCGCAATGATTATAATATCAGATCAAACAGACAACAGAGTTGGCAGTATGGGCACACTGCTGGTCCTCCCCTCCTCCCCGGCCCTGGATACACGCAGCGATACGGTGCAGAAGGGAGTCGTACAGCCATTGTATCCTCTCCTGCGGTGAGTCGGCCCGCAGCTGTTGTGACTGGCCCTTGAGATCCTGCAGATTAGCATTAGCACTGGGTCTGAGCTAACGTTCAAGCTGATCCCATACATGTTTGACTGGGGAAAGATCGGGGGACCTGGCTGGCCTTGGAGGACCTCAGCATGAAGCAGGCAGTCCATAGACACAGGTGCCATGTATGGACGGGCATCGTCTGTGCCGGGGTAAGACATGCGGATGCAGGATGTCACTGATGTAGCGCTGTGCCGTCAGGGTCACACCATGATGCCAGGAGTAATGCCGGTGTGTCTCTCCACAACATAGGCAGGATTGGTCCTCTCCCCTCGGCGCCACCATACGCGCACATGACAGTCATCCATGGTAATGCAGAACCGAGATTCATCACTGACCATGGTATGATGGCACTCATCATCAGACCATGCCTCCCGGTTATGGCGCCACTCCAAACGCAGCCGTCTCTGTGCTGGTGTTAACGGCAGCCTATGCATGGGATGGGGAATCTGTAGTCGGGCTGATGCCAGTCGTCGAGACACGGTGGGGATGACACAGGGTGTTGTAGAGGGTCCAATACCTGTGTCTGGCCAGCAGGTGTAGGGGTTCTGTAATGCTAGCAGGTGTCATGGGGTTCTGTAATGCTTGCTGCATAATACAACGATCCTCCCTAGGTGTGGTCTGTCTTGGGCAACCAGAACCTTCACGACATGTGTGGGTGCCCTCGCCTGCCCATTGGTTCCAACATTGGGCGACCGTGACATCTGCATGCCCCACATGCTGGGCAATTGCACGATACGACCTCCAGGCCTCATACAAACCCACAATGCGACCCCTATCAAACTCCGATGCATCTATGAGGCATCCTCTGTGTCTGGTGACTAGATGTGTAAGCTCCTTGCAAACTGAATCATTTACACACCCATCGCTGGTCTGCATGTGTACCAAATTACATCCAAATTGGACCATTACTTTTGGGTGCTTAACTTGCCACTGAATGTATTTATAAGGAAGGCATAACATATTATAGCCATGTTTATATGCATAATGAATGTTTTATAAAGCTCTCATCTATAATGTACTATAATATCTTCATAATGTAGTACAAAGCATTTTTAATTCTTATACTGACCATTATAGTGCATTATAAAGGTATCTATAGTGTGTTATACATGAGCAACAACTTCATAGAGCATTCATAATGCATAATACACATGGTTATAATGTGTTATGCCTTTTTTAAATAGTTATAAGTATGTTTATAATGCATTATGAAGGTATCTATAAGGCATTATGATTACTGCTTTAAGAAGTGTGTTACCGAAGGGGATAATGTGACTTCAGACTACACTGGGATTTCCAAAGGAAGCAGACAAGCTCAAGTAAACAAAGTCAATCTTGGTGCTGTACTTAGGGACCAGAAACGGGGCAAGTCCTAGGAGTACAGGGACTGGACAGTCAGGGGTTAAGTGCACAGAGAGCCTGTTACTTTGTTTATTGCCATTAAAACTTCCCTCCTAGGGCCCAGAAACTTGTGTAATTGTTTGAGTCGAGCTGGCTGCCTGCCAAGCCAAGCCTGAAGTACTCAGCAAATATGGTCACAATAAAATAAAGCGGGTTGGGGGGGGCGGAGTGGGAATTGGGACGAGTGTGGGGGGGGGGCCGAGGCTGGGGGGGTTGCGGGGGCTCAGGCGGACGGTGAAGTACATGCTTCCTCACGAGACGCAGTGAAGTCAGTAACCTT
>JAODKE010000028.1:16620066-16639792 GCA_026779605.1 Mormyrus hasselquistii | reverse complement strand
TAGGAGAGGGGGGGGGAGAAGGAGGGGAGAAAAGGGGAGGGGAGGGGAGGAGGGGGGGGGAGAGGGCAGGGAGAAGAGGGAAGAGGAGAGGAGAGGAGGAAGGGAGAGGACAGGGAGAGGAGGGGAGAGGACAGAGAGAAGAGGGAAGAGGAGAGGAGGAGGGGAGAGGACAGGGAGAAGAGGGAAGAGGAGAGGACAGGGAGAGGAGGGGAGAGGACAGAGGGAAGAGGGAAGAGGAGAGGAGGGAGAAGAGGGAAGAGGAGAGGAGGAGGGGAGAGGACAGGGAGAAGAGGGAAGAGGAGAGGAGAGGACAGGGAGAAGAGGGAAGAGGAGAGGACAGGGAGAGGAGAGGAGGAGGGGAGAGGACAGGGAGAAGAGAGGAGAGGAGAGGAAAAGGGAAGCAGGCCAAAGAAAGCAGTTTCTGTAAAGACATTTAATGCTCTGGTTCCTCGATCCATTTATTATGGGTGTAGGATATACCAGCAGTGTCTTACTGCAGTAATGAATAGCAGTCAACTGTTTCCCTGGCTCTTTACATTTAGTATTTAACCTTTATCTTCTCCAAAACTCTACTATTATATGATTGTTTTTAATTTTTCATTCCATGAGATCTACCCAAATGACGACAATGCACCTCTGAAGCCGCAGTTACATAACAAATGTAATTAAGAGATTATCGAGTTAGTGTTTTTGGGACTGGCATATGTCGTAAGAGCATGTCCTGGGTTTTCTGTGTTATGACAGCAGCCTGCTGTTCGGTCAGCAAAGCTTTGGGATGTTACTGTGTAAATGTCACGGTGCGTATTGTGCAGATAAAGTGGCTCATGGACTTACGCAATGAGATCTTGCTGACCCTCCTCACTCAGTCTTGGAAAGACGCATTCATGCTTAGAGATTTTAACCAAATATTGTGTTATGGGTGACAAATACACTGTGTCTTTTCCTGAAATGTGTTCCTGAATACGTACATTTACTCAGCGGGTGTCTATCCTGACTGGGTCCCCAAGCTGCTCCTGAAGCCCCCCTTTCCGACACACACCTCCCTCACTGGTCCCTGATAATCAGCTGATTTGAAACCCGACTCACTAACTGGTCTCTGTGCCTGTTTCCCCCAGTCATCACTGAAGGGAGGGTACAGGCTCGAGCACAGCTGCCGGGGGGGGGATGGCGAGAACACTGCATCACAAATTCGCTTTCCCCACCATCCCAGGCTCCTATACTGGCAACACATACAGTATAACTGGGTTGGATTGGGGGGGGTTAGCGTGCAGAAGGGTGTGTGTGTGTTTGTCTGTGTGCACATGCTAATCCAGACCTGCTGTCGGCTCCCTCTGTGGTCCCGAGTTCACACATGAGTAGCGGTGCTTTGCTTGCTGGCACACATGCATGAGGGCACACACTATGCTCTTCACTGATTGGTTCCTGAGAAAACGGGCCTCTCACCTGGCTCCATGTCAGAACGGGGCAGCGGCTGAAGATGGGCACCGCTGCTCCAGCCCCTCCCCCCACTGTCGAGGGAGCGGCTCGGCTCCCGTAAAATATCAATAAGAAATAAGATTATTCCAGTTGGATGACTGAAGCGGTAAAATAATGGCGAGATAAAAATGATGAATGAGTAAACGGCGAATAAGCCTTCTGTAGACAAGACTCAGGCTGGGGGGGTTTAACAGACGATCGTGGCAGTAGAGAGCAGAGAGACACAGTTCAATGCAGCGCACACTCAGGGTGCATCCCGCTCAGTGGGGGTGACAATCTGGGAGGTCTGAAAAGAGTCATTAATCTGCGATAACAGCGTGGGGTGGGGGCTAATCTTGCCACTGAGCATGTGGGGGGAACGCTAATGGGCATAATGTGCGTGGTTATGCTGTGCCACCTTGGACGCATCCCTGAATTTCACATTTTAGTCACAGCGTGTAACTTGCAAATTGCTTTTCTTTGCCACAGTTCTTACCATTAGTTTATGTGCTGATACAAGACTTGTGCATAAAGGGGGGTCGGGATGAATCATTTATAAAAATAGACAAGAGGATGGTTTAAATAGAGAGTCTGAGTTGCCTTGTTTCTATGGTAACTGTAGACGGGGAGGTGCCAGGGATGCGAGGGGAGGCAAATGGTTCTTTACGGCCCCCCTCAGCTCCGATGGCAACAGCATCGCCATTGGCTGACATTCATGTCGGAGGGAGGGGGAGATGCAAAAAAATAATAATAAATTAGCAAGGTCCTCAGTAAGGTGGAGGAGCAAAGAAGATTCCTCCACTGGCCCCTGTTGCATCAGAAGTAGGAGGACGTCAGGCTCACACATGGCTGCACGATCACACGCTCCACTTCTCACAGCGGTTCCATCACGTCTCTCTCTCCCCCTTGCACTCTCGCTCACCCTCTCTGCCGCACACACAAAAAACATCCTCGGCACGTGAATCCTGCCTGGAGACCAGGGGTTGGAACACAGGCTGCTCTGATTGGCCGAGCTCCCTAGCAACCGCGTATGCTCAGCCAGCCAGTCAGACGTGGCCCATGAGGTGCACTGACCCAATGGCAGGGATTCAAGATGCAGCAGGGTAGTCACAGTGACCTGGTAACAGACAGCTGTGGGAAGCCGGCCGGCCGGCAAGGCCGACCCACCCCCCGCTACCACCAGCACCACCATCACCATCACCACCTCCACTACATGTCCCGCCCTGACCTCACGTCATTGGCTTGTTGATGTCTTACCGGCATGTCTGTCTGCCTCTTGCCGGCACTTGTTTACCCTTTTGTGGATCCATTCAGCCATCTCACCATTCATTCATTTGACTTCATCCCCCCCCAGCTTCTCTCATCAAAACAAAGCTTATTCTGCACAGAAGGACAGCCATCCCTCAAGGTCAGGAGCGCACGATGTCAACAAGCCCCGATTGGTCCAGGCGGAACCTAAACAGAAACGAGCTTCCTAGTAACAAGACACAGTAGGATGACTTGGGCAGATCACTCCACTCTGCATAAGCCTACCACAGCATGAGCTCCCCGCCCACATCCCTGGTCTGTTGTTTTGTTGGTCTCTATGTTGCCCTCAGGTATTTAAAAGTGCAGGACTAGGCTGTTTCCCTGCTCCCTGTGTGATTTGGGGGGCATTTGCCCCTTTAGAAGAGGGATGGTGTCCATCTGAGGGCTGCACACACACACACACACACACACACACACACCCACAAGTTTGTAATTATATCTTTAAAGGGACTCTCCATTCATTTCTAAGGGGAAAACTTTAATCCCAACATAATGACCGTAACCCCTACCCAGCCCTAACCTTAACCATAAGCAACCAAACAAAATAAAAGACTTTCAGCATTTTTAGTTTTTTGATGACATTTGTAGATCTTTGTGGGGACCTGAAAAAAATGATCCCCACAACGTCAAAATTGACTTAAGATAAGGGACAAGACTTTATTGTTCCCACACGGGGGAAATTTACTTGTTACAACAGCTTGACGATAAACATAAAATGGCAATAAAAAAAAACAATCATCTCTGCGCTTTCACGTTCTGTACCTATTAACTCTCCACAGGGAGGCGTGCAGAGGTGAGATGGATTCTACTTGCACCCGCAGTGGCTGAGAAGAGAACAGTGGCCGGTGCCTGGTGGGGGCTAAATGCCAATGGGGGAAGTTCTGAAAGAGTTAACATCACTTTATGCTTAAGAACGTCTCCCCGGCCTGAGGACAATCAAGGAATCGTGGTGGCGAGGTCACGACTGCTTCATCTCCACCCCACGTGTTTGAACTTTAACGATCTCAGGGCACTGAGGGGAACGCTCCCCGCCCCAACCCCTTCCCCCTAAATTTACACCCATCCCTCGAGTTGAGAGATTAATTTGCCTGATTTTTCTAATGACAGCTGATCTGCCTTGTGCACGCCCCGGTAAAGGCAAAGATTAGCTCTGCGTTGGCTTTACATGCAAAATGGGCACCAGCAGACTTATTCATACATCTGTAAGTCACAGTATAGGATACACAGAATAAATAATGACTAGTGTATCAGATACCTAAAGTCATATGTTATCACATGTTCCTCATTTTGTCATATATGAGAAGTTTCCTGCATATCTCAGCGGGTCTCACAAGTAAAAAGTTCACTACCAAACTCCACAGAAATGTTATCCAGTAAGACTACTCAAGGCGGTCTGGATAAATCCGAACGCTCCACATCAAAGCAAGGAGCCCCCCAGGAACCGCTCTTCCCCGCACACCGTTGGCTGCTTCGCCTTCAGCCACACGGCAGTATCCCACAGTATCACACAAGCAGGGTGCGCTGAAGGAGTGAGGCTGGCAGGAAGGAGACTCATTGATCTGAATCTCTGCTAACGGCAAAACATTCAGATCTATTTAATCTGTTTTCTCATCCAGTCCTAGCCGTAGATGGGCAAACGGTGGGCAGGAGTTCATTGTGTCTTAGTCGCGCGAGAAACTTCTTTTGGGATATCCGGCCGCTAGCTGGTGTTTAGGCTGCCATGTGTCGATCGAGGTGCACTCTCTCTTGGAATAATGAAGACTTAGCTGAACTCAGAGGTCGGGAGGTGCATCAGGTCACGTGCCAGCGTTCCTCAACAAGTCATAGTAAAAACAGGAACAGCGCACGAGGAAAGGGAAAAATGACAAGGTGAGAGACAGTCAGCAGACCCTGCAGGTCGGCTCAGGTGAAGCCGGTGTGAATAATTAAACAGGCGGTGGGGGAGGTAATTTCGGTCTGACCCCAGCCTCCTTGAGATGGAAAGCCGGTGAAGAGACTCCGATTATTAGGCAGTGACACCCGATCGCCGACGGTAACCGAGAGCCCAGACGCCAGCGTCCACGTCTTACCCACTCTGTCTGGTAAACATGTGGTCTGAAAAATCAGAGTCGACTTTCCGTTTTTTTGTGGAATGCGCTCCGCCAACATGGCTGCCCCAAAACACTGACTGGTGACGTTTGGGGCTTGCCTTTGATGGCTTACTGAAGTTAAATCGTTTACCTACGGAGGCAGTGTGGACCCCGTAAACCTCCCGGGTGCCGTCTCCATTTGGGTTTTCACGCTATTGATGCCCAGGTGGGTATAGGATCGCCTTCCCTGACCACAGATCCCTGTTGTTTGCTCTCCACCTGCAGCTGCGAGGGTCAGAAGCATTCCTTCAGAGCTTATTAACGACCTCAGAATTCAGCGTGACTCGCTGGCGCTTGGTGGTGGGGTGTGGGGGAGGAGGGGTGGGGGTCCATGTCCATCTGGGGAAATCTGGCCCTGTGCCTCCCCCCGCTACTTATCAGGGATGAAAGCACAGATGATTTAGCGATGCTTGTGTTACATCATATCCAAAAGAGGGATTTACATACAGTACCCCAGCTTGGCGGTGACGCCGTGTGGGCCGCTCCTGTCCCCACACTGACCCGCTGCACTCTTACACCTGATTGAAGCGGGACGCTCTGGCTTTCCATGAATCTAATTGCATCTGCTGTGCGGATCCAGAAGAAGCCTCTGGACGTCGTTCTGGGAAATTAAATAACGTCGTGGTTTAATCTGGCGTTGAGAACGGCAAATGTAAGCCTGGTTTGGAAATAAACATCCACTACAAATCAGTTTTAAAAGGCTCTGTACAGCATCAGCGCAGCCTAGAAAGAAAAGCAGCGTGGGAGTGGAGGTATCCATGAATGATTATGCATTAGAGGAACGTTAGAAGGTACAGTCCTTGTTTGAACTGCTCCAAATGATGTTCTCCTTTAAAATTCACTTTACATTTCATATTTTTTTTATTGGAGAACCTACAGACACATTTAATAAAGATGCCTCACACCCAAGGTTATGTTTTGGTATTACGGTTCCAAAATCAATTAGACAGTCTAATTAATATTTAAAATGGTTCACGCAGGTTACTCTGAACAGAGGCGTGTGCTTCCCGTGGGGGGGTCGAGCGGATTTGAAGACGCTGCGCGCTGCCTAATGAGACCCCCAGTGGCGTGTCGGCGGGCTCTGATCCATGCTGCGTCCTGTGAAGATCTGACGCTCAGGAGGAGGGGAGGGAGGTCACCGGTCACTCCGTCTGGGCCGCGTGAGGCGGTGGGGAGGCACTGCGCACCTAACCTAGAGGAGGTGATGCTGAAAAACCCACCTGGAACTGCAACCAAGGGGTTGCAGTTTTGAGTCCCAGGCTAAGAATTGATTTGGTTTTTTTTTTGTGCTGCCATTCAGCAATTAATGGTATGAAATGCATTCAAAACAGCAGGATCTATCTGTGAACCGTCTGCACTGCACCCAGGACCGTCTGCACTGCACCCAGGACCGTCTGCTTTTGCATCCGCCCTGCGTCTCCCTGCCTCTCACCTCTTGGCATCCGGGCTGTAGCCTGTGCTTCCCGCCAAATTTGGCCGTGAGCCTGACACCCGCTGACTGCCACCACTGGCATTTTTCTCCTCATTTTCCAACAGGACATAAGGAGGTACGAGGAGGATAATCGGCCAGCTTCCCCCTTCCCTCGAATGATGGAGGAGTCAATGTTTATCCTTCCTCCTCCATCTTTTCGCGGGATCCCCAGGAGCCGCGGCTGACCACCTGGAGCGCGGTGTGAGCCTGCTGACAGGCCAGCGTGCCAGGCAGGGTTACCTGGAAGCCCAGGTAAGCAGAGCAGCACACAGTGCATTAGCGCTGCCGCTATCATCTCTCATCGGCTGCTAATTATTCCAGCCGGCTCCGATGGATCCAGTTTCTGCCCCTGCTACTGAGCATTTATCTGGCACTATTCATATTTAATTACAGCCCATTATCTCACTACAATGTAGGAAGCAGACAGACAGACCCTCACCTGACACCAGACATGGCGGCAACATAGACAAACACACGGTGCGTACACTGGTTTGTGGGTTCCTGCGCACGTACACACGGGGGCTCACACACGCCACACACGTGCGGACCAAGGCATGCCATGCTCATGCACTCTTACAGTTCAGCACAGGTCATGGGGGCCGCCTGCATGACGCAATGCGATGGGCCCATGGCAGTGTTCACGCCCCGGAGCAGCGCATCTGCTATGCGAGGGCTCGAGCCCTGAATAAACTCCCCCGCACTCTAAGTGGGGGGGGGCATGGGTGGTCCTCTTTCCAGACAGGGAGGAACACAAACACGACTGCGGCCAAGACCACCCATTCCGGGGTGGGGGGTGCTCATTCCCTAGCACCTCAGTCACGGGTGGGTGTGTCATCCTGGGGTGCACCACATCTGAGCAGCCTGTGAAAATCCCCTGACGGGACAGAAAAAGTGCCAGCCGTCCCACATTCCGATTTTTGGGCTGGGGCCTCGCTTTGTACGTTTCAGCCCCCTCCGTGTGACATGGGAGAGAAACACGCAGGGTGACAGCTGGCGGGTTTCGCGTGTGGGCGGCTCTCGGCGTGTGCGTGTCTCTGTGCGCTCTTGTACACGTGTGTTCGCTGTAGCAAGGGGGGAAAACGGCGTGATCTCAGTTAGCAGGTGAGGGCAAGACAGAGAGTGTTTATTTGGGAGGGATGGAAGGCAAGGCTGGCTCCAGTCCACTAGCCGAACCTCACAGACACGCATCAGCAGCTCTATTCAAGACCCAGGCCGGGCAATTTGTACTTACACCGGCCGGGACAATTATCCCCAGCTTCACGCTGCCAGCTCAGGACAGGGGCCAGCGGTAACCTTAGCCGGTCCTGAAAGATGCAGGAGCCGTTAAACGGGGATTCAGAGATGCACCCGTCACCCCGCCACTCGGTCATCACACCTTCCTCTCTTTCGGACTCGTTCCAGTGGAAGAGCAGAGGATCCAGGGGCCGACGGTGTCTTTCTCCTTTTTGGTTTTAGAGGTTGTCCCCCCATCCCCAAAGTCGCAGACAAGGTCACGTGACACAAATGAACGCGTGCACCGTGGCTGGGAGGCAAACTCCAACTGGTCCCAGTCAGAGTGTCCCTGACATCCAGGTGCCTAGTGTGGAGGGACTGACGAATCTATTTTTAGGTACACTCTTTCAGTCAGCCAGCCTATTCACAACAGGGTTTTTGTGAAATTGTAATGGCTGTCATTTAGGAACAATGTGTCAGCCTACACTGGACTAAGGCAGTGGAAACCTTTGTTCAAAGCATTACAGATGATGCAAAAGTACAACCCAGAGACTGCTAATAGTACCTTGCATGTTAATCCAAATCTAAGAATCTTCTGGAAGGTGCTTTCTCATCATCCTTGGGGTAATAATACACACACCACAGCCAGGTAAGCAGCATTTAAGAACGAGGACATACTGGTAGGCAGAAGGTCCGGGCCCTGCTCTTACAACCCTGATCCGGAGGGTCAACTTGGACTGCTTTAGTTCAAAAATCCAAAGGGGTAAAGGGTAAAGCCATTGCTAAGCAACCAAACCATAATAGCAGTAGCTCAGAATGCCTTGTGCTGGTAGCAGTGTGTCAGGCCAGCGCAGTGCAGAATTAGCCGGGGAATGCGGACCACACAGACCCCGAGCAGAGCAGCTGTTCCCCGTCTCTGTAGACGCCTGCCCTCAAAGTTCTCCACTTCATTCCACCAGCAGCTTCCCCGTGCGGCTTCGGTGTCTCGGATAGAACCGCGCACCAGGCTCCTTGGCTCTGGGAGCTGGGTGCTCAGAATGCCTAAAGCGTGCCTCTGAAAGGTCGCGGTGTGACTCCATGCTGGCCTAGAGCCATTAGGTCATATAGCGGGACTGACGCTCCCCATGAATCCTTTACATACAGCATGCACATTTTCCACACACACGAGAACCGTGAGCGAGGATCTTGATCCTGATTTACTTCAGTAAACTTTCACTTCCAAAAGGTATAACATGACAAGTTTAAATTTTAATTAAACATTAGGATCTCTTTGAATCTGATCTGAATAATGTTAACGTAATGTAAATTACAATCACGATAAGAAGAACATAAACGTGCTAACATGCCTGCCCAATGTATTCTCCTTATTTTAAGACAGAACTTCATGCTGTTTAGGTTCTACCCCAGCCTGGTGCCCTATGAAGCCGCCCCAACGACCCCAACCGAGAGAAGCATTTAAACGCTGGGATGGAGCACAGGGCCAGAAAAAGTCATTCAGCAGCAGGCAATGTTCTTTATGTTCTAAGGAAAGCCACCTGTACCGCTTACTTTTCAGGAGGAGATACTTCTCCTTTTTTCTCATTTGTATCAGGGTCCCGTGCCTCATGTCCTTGGAGACACTGCACGCTTACCCCGGCCCTGCAGATAAGTACTTATGAAAGATGGATGGATGGATGGATTTTAAGGCCCTGCACATCATCAGCATTTTAACACACACTACATCTGACACGTTTCCAGCTTTTTAAATCCTTTTAACAGTTCAATGTCATGATATTTATATTAAAAGAGAGGCCCTCCCAACTGCTGTCAGGTTGCCAGCTCACGCTCCCGTGATCCTTTGCTGTTATGTATGGGGGTTGCGACGAGCAGTGACCGACTGTGAGCAGAAATGCCGAAAATGAGAACTTCTCTGGCGTCCGTTCGATTTGGGTTTGTACTACAGCGGAATAATGTACGAACCTTTAAGTGTAGCGGCTGCACCAAGCACTAGCTTTCTCTCTAGCGTGAAGCTCGGCTGCCGCTATTTGATCAGCGTTTTCTATGCGAATCCCCAGCCTTGGATTAGTGATCGCTCACTCCACCTTGCTGGACCTGTCAGTACCAACAAAGCAGTGTTAGTGATCTAACGGGCCAAGCCCTTCTGAAACGACGGGAAGGCGGCACGGCGTACGCCACATGCGACGTGAGTGAGCGACGCTGGAGGGGCAGACCTTGGGGGGGGGGGCTCAACCTGTGGTAGCTCTGGTTCTCCTGCATCCACCCTGCATCGTCTCGGGCGATGCCCTGATCATCTGCATATGGCAGGGGTGTGCAGGACCAAGAACATACAGCATCCTGGTACCCCAAGCAGATGAATAACCCTTGGATGAACCCAGTCCTCATTTCAGAAAAGAGAGAGCAAGGATTTGGAGATTACGCGTGTCACATTTCAGCCCTGTGATATTTATAGTGATTTAATTTTGTTTCCCATGCCATGACTAACCACCTGGGCTCTGAACCAGAGGAGGCTCCTGCTGTTCAGTCCTGCTGGAGCTTATTGCATTTAAATGCTCCAGTGAAATTAAACTCCATACAGAGTGGAGACGGAAATCAACTCCCCCAAGTCCTGCAGTGCGACCCAACAATGCTATATCCACTGAGCCACCAACACTATACTGTACATCTGATGACCAGCAATACATATTCACTTCAAAAATATTACAGTTATCTGACTGGTTACAGGACGTGGATGCCTTAAGTCAGTGTTTGTCGTTGCTCTCCTGCTATGAGTCATGGCGACGCACGCCTACACACTGAAGTGAAGTATGACAGCCCACAGGAAGTCATTGATTGTACTGTTGCTGGGTAACAATGAGGATATTTCCTCTGTGGTGATGGAAGATGGTTCTGCCAAGTTAAAGACACGCTGCTTTGTTTCATTCAAATAACCACACAAATGAGTAAACCTGAAAAAAAGATGTGATTCAGGGTATTTTTTAAGGTGCATGTCTCAAAAATTTAGTTTCACAGCTTCTGTCTTTAAGAAAACTCTTGAAAACAGCGTAGAGGATAAAGCTGCTCCTTTGTACCAAAGTGATAACAGACTCATTTAAATGGAATTTCGTATTTGCACACAGGTAATATCAAGTCCACTTTATAATCAGCAATATGAGTCCTGGAAAACTTCCAAACAAAACAATGAACTCAACATAATGGGTGTGGAAGTGTTTGGATAAATTATATAAAAACACTTCTATTTTAAAGTTAGTAGCCTTCTTTTTTCATATTCATGGATGTACGGATTGAATTCTCAGAATTCACTTGGATGTCCTTAATGTAACAAGAAATCACAGTAACTGATGAATATGTGAGGTATAAGTGCATGTCTGTCCATAACATGGCCATAAACAGTGAGTGGATGCTCTCCTACCTGGGAATTACGTCTCGCATGCCCCTATGATGGCTAGCAATGCACTTAAAGATGCATTAAGGAAAGATTCATTAGCTGACAGACTGAACCATTTCAAGCAGCCCTGGGGGGACAGCATTCCTATTCAAAATGCTTGTTTGGCCGTAGGGTGATGAGCACAATGGTGAATCCTGGTGAATCGCATATTGGGCTTCCCTTACCCAGCAACCAAGTGGGATCCAAGTTCTTTTACTTCACATTTTAATAGTTGTTATTTCTAATATTTTCATTTTTGGTTTCATGTACAGGCCACTGTGACTCTGGTTTGGATCGGTTTATACACTGAGATAGTTGTGAGGTCCACACTTGACTTGCCAGCATCCGTCCCAGGCACACACCGCCCACCACGTTCCCTGTTCTGCACGTGCATGGTGCTGTTGTTTTCAAAGATGCTATGCTCCCTGGATGCAGGGATCGCAAAATCTGTAAATCCCTGCTTGCCATTCAAGCAAGCATTCTTCAGAGTTTGGTAGCCCCAGATTAATTCTGACTACCCCAAATTAAAAGAAAGTTTTTATGTATAGATACTCAAGAAAGCAATAGTAACAGTAATAGTGAAACATTTCAAAATCAATATGGAAATGTGTCCTGAAGCCCATTCTTATCATTTCAAGTTTACCAAACCAGCTGCTATGGGTGACAGAGGTAACATTAATTGGCACTAGCAGAGAACTTGGGACACAGCAGTCTGTCAGCATCATGGCCCATCAAGAGGAGAAAGCAAAAGGAAACTCCTCATCACCGTGACTGACATCCTGCAGCCGCACATCCAGGGATAAAATAAATCGATCAACAATTTGCCTTTAAAAGACATTCACTTATGTGCGATCAAACTAGATTTGTCATAATAACAACAACAGGCACACAACTATAACATTAACTTAATTACTTATCATTACCATTATGATGAAAATAATAAGAATATACGATATATAATAATACGTAAATAGTAAAGATAAGCATGACATTTATACTTGTACCGAAATATTTCATCCACGCTTTTCCTCTGAACTTCATGTACGCAGCCAGAAATAAAGAAATTAAACCTCCAGACGTACTTGCTTTTCTGTATGCATCAGTGCTACCCACAGTGTTTATAAAACCAGATAATTAATTATATCCTCATAATGGATAGTGAGGGACCACAACAATTTCGCCTTCACTGTATATGGGTCCCATCCAGTAATATCCGTTTTCTCTTTACATCCTTTGTTTTCATATGTTTATATAACGTCATTTTGTGTCACCATATGCTCTGTACTGAATATGACTAGTGTGATAATACAGACTTACTTGGCTTGACTTGCTTGCTTTAATGTGCTCTATTGCCATGACCGTCAATGCACCAATATGGCGGAATGAGACGATCGCACAGTAAATAAACCCTGCTATAAGGGCTTGAGAGTATACCCTCCCTAGGGGACAAACAATCATTTTGATCAACAACTTATCAAAGTATTTCCTCCAAACAGCAAGTCTAAAGAGAAGAAAGGGCAAATAAAGGACAGAATTTAATTTACTTAGGGGATAATTTCTGATAGACCGTTGGACAGGGTGTTGCTACATTTCGGTAGCCCAACAGGAAAACTTGATTGCCATGGACATTGGACTAACGATTTTGCAAGCCCGGAAATGATTCTAAAACAAGATATAACTGTTTGTATCGGCCGTATTTAAAGATTCAGCAGTATTTTAGTTTAGAATCAAAGGCAAACATATGTGTATATATTTTTACATTTATATAATTTAGCCCAACCCATACACATGCAAATAATATTTCATGAAAAGGTTGGCAGTATCGTAGAAATGTAACATTCCGATCTACAGAGCAGATTAATAGCTTGATACGTGTCACATTATGTTTTTTCGATGGGTGGGCTGATAATAAGTTATGCAGGGACTGGTCCTTCCCGTGTTAATGCCATTCAAAAGTCCCTTATCAAAGACAAGCAAGGGTAAACAACTCAAGTGAAGGTCACCTGACCCCACAAGAAGACTGGTAACCAGGGCGTGACCTCAGAGACGGACATCTCCCGTTTCACGCGGCGGCGCCATCCAGCCCAGGCGACGCAGGTGCTGCGGGTCGGGCAGGGTGACCAAGGACCAGCACAAGCACACACACACACACAATATACATGCAGCCACACATGCACTAAGCATCCACCGCTATGACATGAGTCTGTATGTGGCTGACATGCATTTATTTCCCAAGGTTTCCATAAACATGACTTCATTCTCACCATCCTCACAGCTGAACGATCATAGAGACACAGACTCTGCCCCCACCTTAATGAACACCTCCCACACTGCTCCGAGGTGTATTATTCAATTATTTATCAAGGCAGAGCCCTAAAAAAAAAAATCAAAAAATCAATCAGTCAATCCCTATTTGATCAAGTGCCCTCCCTCAATGTTGTGACGGAGTCCAGTGAAACCAGAGCATCTCAAAATGCCCATAACTCAACGTGAGAATACCTCTTAATGTACATTCCATTAAACATTTACACCTCACCAGTCCAGATGCAAACATTTTCCCCTGGGCCCCCAAACAGCTTGGCGGTATTTTGTTCTCTGGCTTGTTAAACTGACCTCCCCCATGCGGGATGTGGGGCTTTGCCGTTGGGGCACAGTGCTGGTGGGGGTGGGGACCACTTGCGTCCAGTGACCTTCGAGGCCAGGTCACATGACCACCCCCCTCGTGGGCCAGGATGAAGTCAGATTTTCTAATGAGAGAAAAACAATGTGCTGTCAATCACTCGCCACAGGCGTCAAATTCACAGGGGATTTCCAGTAGACTTCTAAAGCACCACATAACATCTCTGCTGAACTGTGTCACATGACCAATGACATAATCGTTACGCTTCAGCGGATGGCGGTCTGGGGTTGACCAGAGGGTGTCTATATGCATCCTGTGTATGGCATAAATGACTTCTTTATCACCCATTGCGTTGAAAGCACATTTTTTATGCCTCTCGGTGTTGTCTACTGTACTGTCTGTGTTTATGTACAGCAGCACCATGTTTTCAAAATAAACAATCAAATGACGGCTGGCAGCAGCGTGGCGACATGCAGGCTGAAGGTGTCCCATGCCGGTGATTCCGGAAAGTTCTGCTTACCGGAGAAAAGGAGGAAACTCACTGATGACAGGTATCTGTGCTGCTGGGATCACTGGGAGTTGCATTGCCGCTCAAGAATGCACAGCACACGTGCGCACACACACAAACACACACACACACACACACAGGTACGTATATAAACACGCACACACAGATATACAGAAAAACACATACAGATATACAGGCACACACATGCACACATACACACAGATATACAGACACACACCAACACACACAGGTACAGATATACCAGCACACACAAACACACACACGCACAGATATACAGACACACACAAACACACACAGGTACAGATATGAACACACACACACCACACAGTGGCAGGTGGTTAGTTTACAGGCCATTATGTCTGTCACTTGATTGAAGATAAAGCAACCCCCTCCCCGGTAACTGTCGGCATGGTGACCACAGATATCCATGGCATGGGAAGAGCTGGGCAGTGCCTTGCACACACCATGGCTGCAGAACACCCACCGATGCAAGGAAGAGTAATTACATGGAGCACCCAGGTCTCTCTCTGGAGGCAGCAACCTCCCTCTGATCTTCAAAGACAGGCACTGTCGTTGTTTCTTCAAGGGCGTGGGTAGTGTTTTTTTAATGCTGCTGCTGTTTTTATTTTTAAAAAAAGGAAGCCGTTTTCGAGAACGGCCTCACTGAGGAAGTCCTTGTTTATTCGCCACCTGAGACGCGACGACCGCAGGAGCTGCTTCTTGAAGCGCATTCCGCTTCCTGCTAGCCGGGTGGGATTCAGGCTCCAGTGGGGCACTGCGAGGGGCCTGCACGTCGATGATGTCATACCAAAAGCAGCTAGGCTCCCTCGGGTCCCAGAGAGGCACCTGCAGATGCTTCAGATACACAGGAAGGACCCTGCCCAGATGGCGGGAGGAAGGGCAGGGGGGGCTGTGGGGGAAGGGGGCGCCGACCTGCATATCGCCACATTCCTGCAGCATTAAGTGACCAGCCGCGCCTCTCAGAGAAATTCCATATGCAGAGAAATCAATAGATGGCATTGATGAAAAAGGAAACTGCAGTCTTTCACTTAAAAGCTCCTATATAGCTCTGGAAGAACCATGCGCCCTTGGTCGTATTATTAATCCTCCTATGTTCAACATGTTGCCTATTTCACATTTTGTCTTTGATTTCTCAGATTGTACTCACAGAATATTTTTTAATCAACTGTAAGTCTCTTTGAATAAGCCCAGTAAGAGCCAAGCAGGACCTTGGGGTCCAATCACAGTGCAAGTTTGGCTGGTGTTTCACAGACCAGTCCTAATCTGGCACTGTATCATATAAACACCAAGAAGTGCAGTGTGCTCGCTTGGCGGAGCACAATCGTTCGGTGACATAAACGCAGATGACATCCCAGCAGGGTACCCACGTCAACCAGGTCATGCTCCATTCTGGGCACATCCCCTCCACAGCACCCCCATGACTTTACAAATTTCTTTGCCCTGGGCTTCCTTTTAGAGGCTCAAGCTTCTTTCAGAACTTCCTCAAACCTCTCACAGGTCCAGCTTCTTGGGAGATGGTTCCCATTTGCGGTTGATCTCTTACACCAATCATCCAACTACACCAGTTAGGAAGGTCCTTAATCCTGAAGGTGAGCATGTGCCCCCCCCACCCACCCTAATCTCTTTCCCTGGTCTTAAAGGCTCGTTCTTCACAGTCCTTAGGAGCATCGTGTCAAAGTGGCCTGGAAGCAGCCAACGTGGGAAATGGCACTTTTTTCTGTTTGTTGGCGGTTCTGCGGCTCGCTCGGGTTAACGTGACCTTTCAGCAGTCGGCTTCCTGTAAATTCAACGTAAATTCGCCGTCACCCTGGCTGGGCTCTTCCAGAACTGGGGGGGGGGGGGGGCTAGGCTGACGGCGGCTTGCCACAGAGGTGGGCAACG
This sequence comes from Mormyrus hasselquistii, assembly GCA_026779605.1. Lineage (NCBI taxonomy): Eukaryota > Metazoa > Chordata > Actinopteri > Osteoglossiformes > Mormyridae > Mormyrus > Mormyrus hasselquistii. The sequence continues at coordinate 16,623,742 of JAODKE010000028.1, read as the reverse complement.
GTCCATAAGTCTTCCGCGTGAAAACCGGATGGGGCACACAAACACACCCCGGAGACGGGCTATGGCGAGCACAAAGAGAGCGAATATGAGAGCATTGCAGTGTGCGTGTTTGTGTGTGTGTGGAGGGGGGGGACTTGTTTACGGTTTGTGCGGCTTTGCTCCTCACCGTGCTTGGCTCAGTGGGAAGGGAGAGCGACACGCAGAGGGCGTACGGCTGGCGGAGGCGGTCGCATCCGGCCAGCGAGTCTATAAGGGAAAACCAAGTGGAAGCCCCCCAGCAGAGACAATGAAGCTGATCCAGATCCTCACGAGGGGGGGGAGGAAAAAAAGTCAGGATACACATGAGATGAAAGCATGAGAGCCGCTGTTTTAGCCTCTCCTCTCTCTGGACGGCAGGAGCTTGGCGATCACATGTATAATGTATAAGCAAACAAACTCCACTGCATCCCGCTAATCCTGGTGGTGGTTTTGTGCCAGATTTTACAGCCGTCTAGTGTTGGCCAATCATCTGATAATTATGTAGTTGTAGGGCTGGGGTTAATGTCAGTGGCATCGGGGGAGGGGGTGAGATTTAGTGTGTATGTGTGTCCTAATTAGATCATGAGTGCGGCTGGGGGGGGTGTACTTTGGCGGTCTCTATCTTCTACATGTCCATCCACTTCTCAGTGCTCAAAAGCAGTAGGGGGAGATGAGGGTGGCTGAGCCACCAGTGTGTTCCCGCACAGAACAGCGGGATGGGCCGCTTTCTGAAGTCTCCAGCTGGGCGGATTGATCAAACTTCCACATGCATGGCATCTCCCTTCCACCTCCCCCCCCCCCCCCTTGCTAACGTGCTGCATTGTGATTTAAAGAGCCTTGGGCCACCTGCAGCTGCAGGGAACTGGTGCGAAGGGGGGGTGGAGGAGCAGGGAGGGGGGTGGGTGATGATGACATCAGTGTCCCAGGAATGTTCCCTCAAAGCCTCTCCAGCAAGTCTGCCAAGTTTGCTGGAGTGGGTCATGTTTGGGGTTGGGGGTGGCTGTACCCTACGTCCAACCCAGGGGCATTCTTTCAGCTGTGGCCCCCATGCCCCTGCATGTCATGTTCAAGGCTGCCCCCCCCCACCCTGTCAGCTAATCCCCTGCCAGTCAGATCCCAAGCCCAGCAAATTGAGTCCTAATGGCAAGGTGTGCGTTCTGCTGACCCCCCCCCCAAGCAAAGGGTCACTAATACACCACGACGGCCTCCGGCTAAACCGGACTGACAGGTGCTGTCAGCCACAGCTCTGCTCACACTCAGGGCAGAGCACGCACAGCCTAACTCAGGTCAGGATTAACCTTCTCCATTTCACAATAAGCACAGCCAGCACTGGCTTTTCTCCACTTACGAGGGAAATCACAGGTCTGCTGTCTGCTGGCCCGTTCCGCTGCATTCACAGCGGCTTCCCCCGAAAGCCCATTCAATGCCACTGACTCACGGCTCCATCAAGCCCTTATCACTCCACTCCACTTTTAATATTTGGTCAGAAAATATTCTCAGTTTTTTAGCTCATTTTCAATCCAGCTAATTGGAGTGTTGGATAGGTACCAGATCTCATATTTCTGTGCAAGTTGAAGCACCTTCAATACTTCTGTCATGCTAAGACCCTAAAAGCCCCCAAACACAGCATGGGGGATGGGGTGGGTGCCCATCTGCCAGGCTCACCGGTGAGTCAGCTAACCTCATGCACTGTGAGGCACTAAACAAGGGCTGGGCAATGAGACAGCTGGTGCTGCATGAACATGCAGATTACCGCTTTCCTCCCAATCCCTGTGTCTCACTCACACACACACACACACACACACACACACACGTAAACACACACATGCGCAAACAACCACCATTATCTCATGTCCCTCAGCAACATCATTCAGGTCTCAGTCATAGCGTGTGGCTCGCCTTTGGCATGTCTGTTAAACAGACAGCTGTCCTTCTCTCCCTGCGGATTACACTGCACTTCCATCTCCGGTAGGAACCCTGCGGCCCAGGGTCTGTTTTTTTACCCACAGGGGTGCCCGCTGCCCTGCGGTGCCCCAGCGGTGACATCATTAAAGGGGCGTCCAGGCAGGAGCCACCTGGACAAATGAAGCGCTCACCAAATGTTCAGGGTGCCCATAGGCCACTCTCCAACTGCCGGGTGATGATGTCATAGTGCTCGCTGCCAAAGTCCGGCAGCACGCGGCACGTTGAACGGTTTCCATATACACGACAGAACCTTTTGTTCTGGGACAACAGAGGTGTCACAGTTACTGAAGGACGATGTACATTTACATTTATTTATTTAGCAGATGCTATTTCCCCAAAGTAGCACACGAGTGAAGAGGCTTTGGGTTGGACAACGCGGTCAGCCAGAATCCTGGGGAGCAAATGGGGTTAAGGGCCTTGCTCAAGGGCCCCGCAGTGATATAATTATTCTACTGGCGGCTGAACTCACACACAAAACCTTTCTGAAACAGGCACGGATGGCTCAACCACCAAGTCTGAAATTGTTCCTATGGAACAGGTTCAAATGGAACACTTGTTCCACATTGTTTTTATCGTAGCTGCTCTACAATGGCAGACTGGGCAATAAAGTCATCCTGCCACCTTGAAAACAGATCCCAGGGACTGTGCACAGATGTAGGCCTCACCTGTGATGATGTCATCAATGTGTCAGCTGATCCAGCCTTAATGGCCCGGGTGACTCACACAGTGGAAACTTGGTGGCACCATGGGGAAAGGGACGGCCAAAGTCTTTTCATTGGACAGAAACAGAGATAGAGAGTGATACTGGGCCCAAAACCTACAATAAGTTCACCAAAACCACAACAGGGATGCTAATATCAGCTATGATGAGGATGGGTAAGATGGGAAGCCTACACACCAAACAGTAAAATGCTGTAAATCCTGTAGCTATTGAGCAGAAATGTGATCAAATCATTACATGGTTCCCATTTACAGCCAAGTCGGTTGATGTCATGGAGGCACCACAACCGGACAGTGACCTGGCAGCCCTCTGCAGGCCTTTGATTCACGGGCCGAGCATTGATAACAGGCCGCCATCCAGCCCAAACACGGATGTAAACACAGCGCTTTCTCAACTGATCTGGTTTCCCCGACATTCCTGAATCAGCAACATCTCTATTAATAAATCAGGTGTGCTAAAGTATTCATGGCTTTGGCCTGTTTGGTTTTATGGATGCGAGACGTGCGTACTGAAATATTAAAAGATGCACAAACGTGAGGAAAGCAGGAAAGACTGACACCACATACACAACGGGCAGTCCTCAGCGCCGACGCTACCTGGGGGCCCAGGCTGACACCACATACAGGACGGGCAGTCCTCAGCGCAGACGCTACCTGGGGGTCCAGGCTGACACCACATACAGGACGGGCAGTCCTCAGCGCAGATGCTACCTGGGGGTCCAGGCTGACACCACATACAGGACGGGCAGTCCTCAGTGCCGTCACTACCTGGGGGCCCAGGCTGACACCACATACAGGACGGGCAGTCCTCAGCGCCGACGCTACCTGGGGGCCCAGGCTGACACCACATACAGGACGGGCAGTCCTCAGCGCCGACGCTAAATAAATCACAGGGTCCTGATGGCATCTTACCTATAGTATTAAAAGAGATGAGGGATATTATTTGCCGACCCTTAACTTTACTGTTTCGGAA
>JAODKE010000028.1:16571228-16589683 GCA_026779605.1 Mormyrus hasselquistii | reverse complement strand
AGGTGTTCCGGGCATGTCCCACTGGGAGGAGGCCCTGGGGAAGACCCAGGACACGCTGGAGGGACTATGTCTCTCGGTTGACCTGGGAACGCCTCGGGATTCCCCCAGAGGAGTTGGATGAAGTGGCCGAGGAGAGGGAAGTCTGGGTTTCCCTGCTGAGACTGCTGCCCCCACGACCCGACCTCGGATAAGCGAGAGACAATGGATGGATGGATGGATGGACATTAAGTTTCTACATTATATCCAATTTTGATGCCCATCGTATATTTGTATAGGTACAGTGCCTTACATATTTTGGCATTAGGCAACACAGTCTATTTTTTGGCATTCAAGATCATTGGCATTCAAATTGTAATTTAAACTACTAATCATGATGCAAACTTGGTAACATAACGTACAAGTTTAGCAGCTGATATTTACATTACTTGAAAAAGGAATCCTGACATAAGGCAGCCCTCTGTATCTGTCTAACTGTAGGTCAGTCCATAAAACACTGTGATTCAGGGGAACCAGCAAAATTAATTTTCCAGCAAAATTCAAAAGGGGTGCAATTTCCAGCAGGTACCCTGCCATCAATGGCACCCTCCCCCCGTATCTTTGTTTCTGGTGACTATATCACAAAATGCTTTGGGCAGTACACTCTGTGTGCTTAAATGTACTATCTGAGCAAATTTCATTTAAATAGGACATATAGAGCCAGAATTCAAAGGGGGTGCAATTCACGGCAGGTATACCATGTACCGGCGATCTTCTTGGGGGCTGTTTCCCTTTCCGCTTCTCTCCCCATCGGGTGTCAGGAGGAGCGCCTCCCTATCCTGGACCCAGCGGTGTTTAACCCGGCCGCAAATGCCCTTGTACCGACCGAAGCCCTGGCTCCGCCCATTAAAGGACCGGTTCCGTCACTGGCCGAACAATACTTTGCCCTACTGGGATTGTACTGGAGGGTGTTGGAGGATTGGGCAGTACAGAAGTCTCCAGAAGCTGCCCAGCTCACGGAGGAACTCCTGTCGGTGTCTGGCAAGGGGAGGGGACATAGACGTCGGGCCGGGGTGCCGCCCACCCATGCTTGCACGCCTTGGCCGGGGCTCCGGGGCCACCTACAGCTCCTCCGGCTCTGGGACGGCGGTCGCCTCTGGGTCCCCCCCCGGTGCCTCGGTGCCGATACTCGGTCCCACCTTCGGCTCCGTGTCGGCCGCCTCCACGCCCCCCTGCTTCAGCGGGGCATAGGACGGCGCCTTTGCCAGCTTCGGCTGCACCTTCGCCTGCCTGCGCCAGGGTTCCCTCCATGCCCCCTCCATCACTCCCTCGGCCCATCTTCTTGGCCCCTGCGTTGTCCCCTGCTGCTCCTGCCTCCCTCTCGCCTGCAGCCCCTCTGGCCGCTGCCCATCGCCCACCTTGGCTCCCTCGGGCTCCCCTTTGTCCCCCGACCTTTCCTGTCTGGCCTCCCTTGTCTGCCACTCGTCCCTTTGTCCCTCCTGTCTCTGCTCCTCATCCGTCTGTGCCTCCCATGTTCGCTCCCCGGCCCTTGTGTTCCTCCTTTCTCCCTTTCTCCTGTGTCTCCTTTACTGGTCTGTTTGTCGGCGTTTTCCGTTCTTTGTCAGGTCCTGTCTTACTACTTGTCCCTGTGCCTGTTCTCTGTCTCCATCCTCTTTCCTGTGCCCCGTTAATGGTCCTGTTTTTGTCTTTCAGGTCCAGTTTCCCCAGTCTCGTCTCATCCGTCGCCTCCCCTGGGGCGCACCCGTTGTGCACGCCTTTCGGGGGGGGGGGGGGGGTTCAGTCACGCCAATCTTCGTCCGATCCTCGTGTGTACCACGTCCACTTCGTTACCTCGTGCTAATCCCTGATTGTTCTCACCTGTTGCTTGTTGCTAGTCCACGTCCCAGTCAGTGGTGTCACATCTGTCATTAACGTTATGCGTGTCTTGGAGTCTGTCCACCCCGAAATAAACCCCTTTTTATATATTCACGGCTTCCTTCACCTGCTTTCCTGTGGAGCATCACACCCTGCTGTGAATGGCACCCCCCTGTGTCTTTGTCTCTGGTGATTATATGCCAAAATGCTTTGGACAGTACACTGTGTGTGGTAAAGAGTACTATCTGAGCAGATTTTATTTACATAGGACATACAGAGCCAGAATTCAAAGGGGGTGCAATTCACGGCAGGTACCATATTTTTTTTTTTGATAATACACACAGTGGACCTAAAGTTGTTATCTGAACTAGCTTCATAGATTCAGTTTCAGTGCAGCTAGATTTGAAAAGGGTGCATACCCTAATGCATAAGGACACACCCCCCTCCACCCCTGCATGTTCTTGTCTGTTGATGTTCTGCTAATATGCTTTTCATAAATCTACACGATAGACCAATATCAATAAGCAATGCGAACTTTGTAAGGTACTTATAACAGTTACTGAGCCAGTTTCTTAAGTACGAACAAGTAAGCTGTCGTAAAATGAAATAATATTGTGTAATTTTCTTTGGTTTTTAAAGCCAGTGACTTCCTTGTTCACAAACTAGTAAACTGATGACGAGACAAATAAATAACCTATACGTTCTCGTTCAGTGCTCATCTTCTACATTTCACAGTTTATCGGTTTTATATGGGTTAAATAAAGCCTTCGTAAAGTGAAACTGATAAAGGTCTCCTAAATCTGCAAACGTAATTTAATATTTCTGTTGCACATTTAGATTGACAGAACTACGTCTTTTCCCCCTTCGAATCAAAGAAAAGAGCAGTGCGTGCTCCCGGCAGGGGGTGCATTTCTGCAGGGGTGTAGAATTCGGCATAACACCTATTAATTCAGCTCCCCTTGTTCCCATTGATGTTCCCACTGATTTGAAATCATGATGTTACCCGATACTTTATAGTTAGACGGTTTCTCTATCGTTTTAATTTATACGAAAGTGTTGAGGTAAACAAGCCATATATGTGAAAACAACTTACGTCTTTTCGACGTTTCTGTGTTTTTCAAAGATAACTAAAATGATTTAAATTGCTTATACTAGATGCTTGCTGGAAAAACAGGAAACTAGTATTGCTTGTAGGACTTAACCTATATTATGCGTGACGATCTATGATATTGTTTATTCTGATTATAACTTAATTGTAGCAACTTTTTACATTTATCAACTACTGTTGACAACGATGTCCTTTAAGCATTCATACATAATCTATTTGTATTAAAACATCTTGATGCATGGTTTGTTATACTAACACACAGATACAGAAATTACAGGGCACCAAATTGGTGAGACAAATCTGTTTGCATGGAAATGCGTAGCTGAATCACGTTTTCAGCCATCAATAATACGTTTGTGCATAGATAAGAAGGTAAAACATTATTATCTTAAGCCTAAAATATAGGGCTCCCCCTGCTAAAATAGACACACAGCAACTCTGGACATTAATACCAATAACATTAGTTTATGCACGTGTAATTATGTTTCTGGATGATGCTCAGTCATCTCACATACTTATTTGCCCAAATGTGAGGGGGAAACATTATTTCCTGAAATCCAAGATATTATGCGAAATATTTACAATTATAAAGTTTAAGTTACATGCGAAAGCTGGTCACGATCGTGTTTCCCTAGCGGGGCACAATTTAAATTCTGATACATCACTTCCGTTACGCCTCAACCGTCCCTCCGACTTCAGACATCGGCCGGGCTACAGCGCATGCTCGGAAAGAAAGCGGTTAAATTCAAAAACAAAAATGAAATGGAATGAATGCCGAGCTGGAAATAATCAAAAAAGCACACAAAACGTTTAAACTGGAGGATTACATAAATTAGTATTACGGTATGTCTTACATGCGCACGTGCTATTAAATGTAATAGTTATACTATTTCGCAGTATGTTTTATTTTGTTATGCTGTTTTTATAGTAGTTTACAGTGTTAGCTGGCTAGCGCCTTCAAGTATAAAGCACCTAGTTTATAGTAAATATTGATATTAATGCAATTATATCAGTCGTACGGAAATTTTTATTATCATATATGTGCAATTAGCAATCGAGCCATTTGTTAGGTTCAATACTTAATCTGTATACGGCTAGTTTGTGGTTAGCTTTAGCTTAGTTCAGAGAGAGGCAAATGTGATGTATAAGCTACTCATGATGTGTTCAAGTAAGGAGGATATATAAGGTTCGGTTACATGTTCGTGTGGCTTTATATTAAATATGTAGTCGGCGGGACAGTAATCACGAACATGGAGACTGCAGAGACGGCGAGGAACCGGTGAGTTTTGGCGGAGGTGCGGGGGTTATATTGCAGCTGTCAAGACCGAATCTGTGTGGATTAGTAGTAGCCATAATTGTCAATATATGACTGTTTTATTGATTTGTATTCTTAGTATTGTAAGTGTAACGTAGTTAACAACGGTGTATTTTCGTTTTAAGACTAATGCATTTGGTAACAATATGTGGAGAATTGCCTATACTACATAATTCATTATGTACACTTAATATGACAAAGCATTGTTTTAAAATATATTTATTTGTGTATTATAGCATCACAGAAAAAATTAGCTGCTTTTAACGAACAGTACTTTTAATAATTGAAGTATACTTAAACATTTAGGTGATTCAGGAAGATTTAACCATACATTACTCTGGAGTGGAATGTTATATACTGAATATATATGCGTTACTTTAATTTACATTTTCCTTATGCAGAAATAACCCAAGCAAACCTGGTACAAGGAGGATTTCATCGGTTAGTGTGTTTTTGTTAAACATTTGCTCTGCGGGTCCTTGAGCAAGGCCCTACAAAAAGAGCAAGTTGAGGGAGGCGTAAAAATAATTTCCCCACGGGGATCAATAAAGTTCCATTATTATTATTATTATTATTATTATTATTATTTAATATATAATCTTTATAACAGAGTTGTGGTAGTTTTACGCTTCTTGCATTTGTTTTTACCTTTGGTTCTGGAAACCTGAAATTAACACTGCCAAATGACAACTAGTCCCATGGCTATTATTAACCTGCGCAGTCTGTTTGTTTTTTTTGTTTGCTTGTATGTATGGTGTTTTATGTTTATTTATTTGTATTTATTAAGATTTTGAAAGCACCTCGCACTCCACTGAAAGCTGTTGACGTAGACAATGAGGACTGTCAGGTAAATCTGGGTGGCACATTCTATTAATGAGGATTCATTAATCATGAATCATGCATCTAGGTTCTGCAGCAGTCCTGTTCCATTTTGTTTTTTTCCCCTTGAAGGATGAACCAACTGAACCAGTTGAAAAGAAAAGGAAGTCCAGAAGAGTCAGTTTTGCAACAACAAACGATATAAAGTATATCAGGTATGAACACGGCACCATGTGACACTGAATTGCTGATGTTTACTGCCATAGTCACATGCAGCAACATAATGTCACACAATATCTAATGTCTTTTGTTTACATTTTTAGTGACGCAAAAAACAGTTCTCCGGGGATGGGTCTCTGTGAGGACCTTGACATCATAGGTCAGTGTTCAGAATATTTTCAGTGTAGATTAGGCACTGGAGAGGTAGACTTGGCTACCCTTTCAAAACTTAGGAGGCTTATTGATGATTAAATCTTTTAATCTCACTAATAGTATTTATCTCCAAAAATGATACTAAGTTCATTTTGCTCCACTGACAATGCTGATTGTCTCTAATACACAGTCTGTAATTATGAAAAGTTATTGTTCAAAAGCAGCACTGCTACATTTCTGTTGTAATTCTGATGTTTTGTGTTAATAGGAGCAGAACAACAGAACGAGAGGTATGTTTTCAGTGTTTATTAATTTACAAGGTCAGCCTTGTTTAAAATGAGCCCTGAAGTGTCACGGTGACTAATTTTTATTAAAAAAAATTTTGTAGTGATATTTTTCAGTAAAATCGAATAAACTTTATTTTTTCCCATGTACACATAGGATTTATGGTACTCAGAACATAGTACAGCAAATTGTCGGTAAGGACAGTTACTTTAAAATGTATTTTAACATACTTGACATATTTTTAACGTAAAATATTTACCTGAAGATATATTTGTGCTTTAGGGATGGAGACATTGCTGAATGCCCCCCTTCATGTTTCACAGCAACATAACAAGGTACATGTATTGTCTAAGTTCTAGAAGTTGTCAGTACAAAGTAAAATGTCTTTTTAGTTCTTGCTGAAAAAATAAATGCTGTGTTTCAGTATTTATTTAAGGCTAACTATACACTAAATCAGTCATGAGGAAAAATCACTGTAATGAATAGTAAATTCTGGATTATTTTCTGATAAGTGAATTTTCGGTAATAATATCCAATTTCCTTGCATCAATCCATCCATCCATCTTCTAACCACTCATCCTGCTCAGACCACAGGGAGCCTCTAGTATCCAGTTCTCTCAATAGAAATCAGCAGTGATGTCACACCGACTCGTGTTGTCTGATTTCTATAAACAATGACTCAGGGATTGTCAGTGATTTATATATTGTTGTTTCATGCAGGAAAACCTATTTTACATGGATAACCAGGATGGCAACAGCGATAAGACAATCTTGTTTTCTGGAGAGGACTCCGCATGCATGGAGATGACTCACTGCCACACTGTTATTGACAATGATGCAGCTGACTTTAATAAGACAGTCCCAAGCAGTGAAATCCTTGCCTTTGCCTCTGAAGAGAAGAGTGAAAAGAATTCAAACTATGAGAATTTGTGGAAACCTGGTAACTCCTTTAAAGGCCCAGATACTTCAGTGGGAGCTCAAATAAAGGAATCTGATATGGATGCCTTTCTGGAAAGTCTTACAGAAATCGCTGGAAATAGCTGTCCAGAGACTTCTAGTAGAGGTCCAAAAACCACAACAATGGGCACTTCCTTCATTCAGCCTAATGATTCAGCTCTGTGTCCAAAAGTCAATACAAAAGCTTTCTTGTCTAGCCTTAGTTCATATAGATTAGGATCTGATAAAGTAAACCGAGCACCATATATTACAAAAATGGCAAGCAAAAATGATGTGACGTCAACAACCCCATTTCCAAGCCCAAAGCATAGCCTTCAGCTTAATGAGCAAATTGTGGCAGAAGCAGATGGAGATGACATGGATTTGACAAAAAATCAGGCAGTTTTTATGGATGGAAAGGACCTGTGGTTTCAGAAACAATCTACAAATCAAGAGAATTTGAAGGTGACAAATGAATTCATGGGTTCAGATGATATGGAAATGACAAGGACCCAAACTGTTCTCATTGATTCTCAGAAAATGAATGTAATATTAAATCCGCCACTTCCTTCTTCAAGGAAGAGTATATGCAGCACAACTGCTTCAGATAAGACTATTATCTTCTCAGAAGATGACTATGGTATGGATATGACTGCAGCTCTGACAACACCTATTGAAGAAATAAATCATCCAGCCATAAGTGGTAAACCTAAAGTAAAATCAGGTTCTTATGTGTTTGGTGATGTACGAATGACAAGTCACCAAACAGATGCCATTAGTCCCAATGTGTTGGCAGCTGAGCCCTCAGACTCTGATGACATGGAAATTACTAGGAGCCAAACTGTTGTTACTCACTCCAGAACCTGTGGTGTTGGACATACTAATCCTTCACTTGCCTCTTCAAGGAAGAGTATATGCATCACAACTGCTTCAGATAAGACCATTATCTTCTCAGAGGATGACTATGGTATGGATATGACTGCAGCTCTGACAACACCTATTGAAGAAATAAATCATCCAGCCATAAGTGGTAAACCTAAAGTAAAATCAGGTTCTTATGTGTTTGGTGATGTACGAATGACAAGTCACCAAACAGATGCCATTAGTCCCAATGTGTTGGCAGCTGAGCCCTCAGACTCTGATGACATGGAAATTACTAGGAGCCAAACTGTTGTTACTCACTCCAGAACCTGTGGTGTTGGACATACTAATCCTTCACTTGCCTCTTCAAGGAAGAGTATATGCATCACAACTGCTTCAGATAAGACCATTATCTTCTCAGAGGATGACTATGGTATGGATATGACTGCAGCTCTGACAACACCTATTGAAGAAATAAATCACCCAGCAATGAGTGAGCAGAAAAAGGTTTTCAAGTCGCCTAAAGTAAAACCAAGTTCTTATGTGTTTGTTGATATAGGAATGACAAGTCACCAAACAGATGCCATTAGTCCCAATGTTTTGGCAGCTGAGCCCTCAGACTCTAACATGGAAATTACTAGGAGCCAAACTGTCGTTACTCACTCCAAAACCTGTGGTGTTGGACATGCTAATCCTTCCCTTGCCACTGGAAGGAGAAGTTTGTCATATATGCCCACAAATAAAACAGTCATATTTTCAGATGATGACTTTGGCATGGAAATGACTACAGCCCTTACTATACCTATTGAGGAAAACCATCCTCCTTTAATTGCAAATAAAGAAATGAACAGACAAATTCCTCCTACAAAATCTGTTCTTCATTATGCGCAGACAAATATGACAGGAAGTAATCAGAAAGTGCCTAAATGCGGAGGACCAACAGGCATGCAGTATTTTGACTCCAATGAAATTGCTGGGAGCCAAACTATTGATGGTGTTGGAATGGCTAATCCTTCGCATGCTGCAGGAAAGAAAAGCTGGTCACATGTGCCTGTCAACAAAAATGAAGACGACTGTGGTATGGAGATGACTACAGCCCTAATTGTGCCTGTTGAGGAAAATACACTTGTTCCCACAAGTGAAGGTAAAGCAGCAATAAGGTTTCCCAGTACAAATTGCATTGGTGAATCTGGACAAGTTGATGGTATGGAAATGACCAGAAATCAAATGGGTTCTGTTAGTCAAAATGTTTTGACGGCTGAGCACTTTGATTCCGACATGGAAATTACTAGGAGCCAAACTGTTGCTATTGACTCTAAAACCTGTGGTGTTGGAATGACTAATACCTTTCATGCCACCAGAAGGAAAAGTTTCTCATGTATGCCTGCTAATAGGACAATTATGTTTTCAGATGAGGACGTTGGTATGGAAATGACAACAGCCTTAGCTGTGCCTATTGAGGAAAACCATTCTCCTGTTATTACAAATAATATGTGTGAACAAATTCCTTTGGCAAAATCTACTCATCACTATGAACAGGCTAACAATATAGAGTCAGCAAATAGTCAGAAAATACCCGGTAATTGCATTGGCTCAGCAGCTTTGGGTAGTTTTGACACGGATGACAAGGAAATTACTAAGAGCCAAACTTTTGATTCCAAACCCTGTGCTGTTGGAATGGCTTACCTCTCATCTCCAATCAGAAGAAAAAGTATTACATGCAGACCTACTGACAAAACAGTGATGTTTTCAGAGGATGGTTTTGATATGGAGATGACTACAGCTCACACTGTGCCTTTTGAGGAGAGCAGGCATGTTGTCAAAAATGCTGATAAAGCAACATTCAGTTTCCCTGGTAAAAAATCTACTAGTCATTCTAGTCCATCTCACCATATGGAATTACTAAGTGATCAGACAGGATCTGTTAGTGACAGTCTGTTCACAACTGAGCTCTCAAACTCAGATGATGTGGACATTACTAGGATCCAAACTGTTATTGACTATAAAACTTCTGGTTATGGGATGGCCAACTCCTTATGTTTGACTGGAAGGAAAAGTTTGTCATATATGCCTGTCAACAAAACGTTGTCTTCAGAGGTGGACATCAGAAGTGATGGAGAGATGATTACAGCTCTTGGCATGCCTATTAAGGAAAGCAGCCATTGCAATCTCACAAAGGCATGTAGCGAAACAGCAAAGATTTCGTCAGATGGGTCTGAGGGCTCAAGAATGGTAAATCAGTCACCTTCTAATGATGAAATTCTTTCATGCACATCTCCAGCCTTTGTCTCTGATATGGGAAAGAAAAGTGATGAAGCCCTTGGTACTGCATCAGACACAAGCAAAGTTGCTCCTCCTCAGGATATCACTGTGTTAGCAGAAGAAAATGATAATGGTATGGAGATGACAACAGCTTTCACTGTGGAAATTGAAGAAAATGCCTACATAAAAGAAACTGCAACTGTTTCATGTTTTGATCTGCCCAATACTGGAATGACAAGCAGCCAAATGGAATATTCTGGGCCCTGTAATAATGGGGTTGCTAAACAATGTATTCAAACAACAATTCCTAATTCTGATATTCACCTGAATGTGGGAAAAAGAAATGCTTTGAAAGAAACCGAAAGGAAGTTAGCATCAATGGATCAGAGTGGCTTCCCGGAACATACAGTAATGCATTCTGAGCTGAAGGATAACTGCAACAAAAATAATGTTTTTGTCATGGATTGTACTGATACAACATGCAAAGAAAGTACTGATTTAGTCAACAAAAAGGACTCTGTTTTCTTAGTTCATCCATTATTAAATGAAAATGAAAAGAAATCTGTCAGAGGCTCTAAGAAAAGTTCCAGAAGAATGAGTCTAACAGATCTTCAGTCAAAGCTTAATACTATGAGGGATATTATTGTTGAACCAGTAGACACAGCAAATGGATGTCTCACAGCTCCTGTCCCCCAGCTTTCATCAGAAGTTAAAGATTCAGTCTCTGAGTCTAGGAATTGTCCTTCTAATGAAGACTGCAAAAAGTACCAACCAGTACTGCATAGTCCACTAAATATCTCTAAGGAAGATGAGAATGACCAATGGAAAGATGATTTTGTTTGCAAGACGCAAACTAACATGACAGCTCCTATCCCTTTCTTGAAAAGTAAGCCCAAAATAGGGAGGATGTCTTTTGGTGGCTTTCTGCCCAAGCTCCCTCAAAAGAACAAGCCACTTAGCAAAAACCTTCCTGAAATAACTAAAGAGGCTCTCAAAATAACTGCCTTAACAAAGAAAGTGTTGCATGGTGCTTTCCATCATTCAGGTAGTGGCCCAGTTGACAATATAGATGATGAGATGCTTCCTGAGATCAGCAGTGAAGAAGATCTGTCAGAAACTATTGAAGGTAGGGCGCGTGTAAGCAGCCGCATCCAGGAAGACGCTTCAAAAGGAGAGTTAGGCCAGGATGCTGTAGATGAGCCGTTAGTGGAGGCACCAATCCAAAATGTAGCACAAGGCCTGAAAAGGTCTTCACCAACGGATGGCCATGAAGACAGTACAGAGCAAAGGAAGACCAAGAAAAACCTAGATTCAGAGGTGAGCTATCCAACTTGTTTTTTTTCATCGGTGAATTGGTTATAAAGTGATTCCAAATTATTTGAAGTCTAAACTTTTTCAGGAATCCTCCAAGTTCACATCTCAGTTGAATAGAAATGTGGCAGATGCTGCTGAGGAGAATCCATCAAGTACAATGGTCAAGACTTTGGACACGACCAACTCTAGTAATAACTCCACCTACTTGAGGGCAGAAGGTACTTTTGACACCAGTGGTAAGTGTTCCAGACAGTGCTTTGTATCTTAGTTGGTCTCATTCTTGCTATTTTTATAAAATTTTTTAATTATTGTTTTTCTATATACTAAATATTTCATTGCCTTTCCAGCTCAGAGATGTAGTCAGTATGAAACTGACTTTGATGAAGCAACAGGATATGAGATTGACCTTCAAAAGGTATTTGAGTGGCCTTTTTTTTTTTGCATGTCTGATATTTACCATCATACATTGGATGTTGCTGTTCATTCAGATGCGTTTTGGTGTTTCAGAAACTGGATGATGGCAGCATTACGGTGAAGGAGTTCCTGAATTTCTTGGGCATTGACTTTGTCATTCACAAACCACGGCAGAGTGTTCTTCCAGAAAATGTAATGACCAACTTTCAGAAACTCAATGCTGCAAAAACCATAGGCTCTTGTTTCTTCATCATGCATCATAACTGAGTGTATATGTAGTTGTACTTTTCAGGTGTTTTTACTCATGTATTTCGGCATGTACAGTACCAGTAAAAAAAATTGGACACCCCTGCCCATAGAAGCGTTATTTGTGCTATTCTGTACGTTTTAGAATAATTAAAAAGACATCAAAATTATAAAAGAACACGGACGAATTATACACTGACCAAAAGAGTCAAAAATATAATTTGTTGGGGAGGGGGCAGCTCTGTGGGTTGGGACTCAAACGGTTACTGGTTCAAATCCCTGAGCTGACAGAGTGATCCTTCCATTGGACTCTTGAGCAAGGCAATTAACCCCAATTGCTCCAGGCACTGACTGTCCCTACTGTCTGAAATTCAATGTGGTGACCTCCTGGGATGCTTTTCTAGCTGAAGGCGATCCCGCATATATGCTGAGCACTCATGGACCACTTATCCTTCACGTTTTGGTCAAACTTCACCGAAACCAGGCCACCATGTTTAGATCAGGTGGCCTGGTCATGTGATGCGGCAGTATCACTCTCCTTTGTAAGTGCCTCGTGTGTCCAATTTTTTGAATGTTACTGTATGCTTTGTAGAATGATGATACATGATTGTTTTTATTTTTCTTCTAAGAAAGATTACTACAGCTAACCTGCTGCCATTAGACACTGCATGTGTACTGCCTTGAGTGATTTATGATTTGCAAAATTCTCTCCAGTTTGCATTAGCTCATGAGCCGCAGGACCTGCTTATGGAGAAATATATCCACCGTCCCAAGCAACGGGTTTATGAAGACGACAATCAGGAACTCTCCAGGATAGTTGAGAAGTAAGTCAATATTTGTGCATAACGGAAAACTGGTCTCCAAAAAGTTTCCCTGTTTTTTCATAGACCGAAAACCAGTGCAAATCAGAGAACTGTTGTACTTGTGACAATTTCACGATGCAAAATAAGCTGCACAATTTTTCCCCTTTGATTCTTTCAGACTGAAATCACGAATGTGGGATCAAAACAAACCTCTTAAAATGATTAATCAGTCCTTTTGGGAAGTTGTGAAAACCTATTCTGATGACCAGGTATTTTTATTACCGTTTTTTTTTCCTCGTTGCAACAGACCTACCTATTACTATATATTGTACAGTTAACCGACACCTGTCATACATTAGTTACAGAATTTGAGGTCAAAGCTCAGAGAAAGGAAGATTTACTTCCGAAAGAAGAGCAAAGGGTTCTCACATGAGATGAAGATAGGGCTATACAGCAGCCTGGTGCAGACCACTCAGGTAAGTGCCTGCAAGTTTACTCAATGTGTGATTCAAGACAGACACCACCTTTCACCTGCACCACATGTAGCTCTTTCTCAGCTTGGCTCAGACCTTGAAATACATTTTGACACCAGCTACACCCTCTCTTTTTAGCTGGGGCAGCAAAACTTGACAGAGAAGCTTAACGAGGCCGATGAGTTCCTGAAAAATCTTGATGATCGTCTGCAGGACTTGCAAGCTGGTAGGAGGGACTTGGGTTAACACAACCAGGATTTTTGTTCAAACTGGTTGCTACTCTGTCCTTCCTCACCATGAGCAGCTGGTTATGATTAGCTGGTTCTACATTTGATTGGATTGATCTGAGTAACAGTTGTCATCAGTGAAGAGCCTTTTTTTTTTTTTTGTAGAATTGGACTTAATGGACGAGGAAGGGTTGGAAGAAGTTGGACCGAATTCTGAGTTGATGCACACATTAGAGGTTAAGCAACAAGGTGGAGTGAATGGCTCTTAAACAGTGCACAACATTCTGGGCTTTTAACTTATTTTTAATATTACATAGTTTTTGCCCACTGCCGCAGACACCGTGAACTAAATGCTATTTCGGATTAACTCATAATTGTCTTTGTACAGAACTGGAAAGTCTCAATGTGGCTGTCACTGAGAACGAAAGGTCAGTTTCAAGCTTTAGTAGACTACTTAGCACCCTGTGAGCTAATGTTTATAGTAAGCTTGTGTATATTTTAATATGCTAACAGGCATTACACTCTGTATCATTTCAATTGCAAGTGTTTTGTCTTCCTTCCAAGGCGTATAAGTTTTCTTGTAATGGAGAAGAACAGCATTGAGGACAAAATCTGCAGAGTTCAGGAAGAAACCAGGGAGTTTGAAAAGAATATTACAGTCCTAGACAGGTGTGTCAATTAGTTTATTTATTATCACTGAATATTTATTCCCTATAGGTTCAGTCTGTAAAAATACTTGCTGACTCCAGGTTTGGCCTGGAGTTGTAGCTGTTAGCAGTTTGATTAGTATTAGTATCATATTTGTTTGTCATACTTAAATCAGAAGCAGAAACTGTCCCACACTTGCTTGCATTCTCAGAGTAATGGAATGGAAGCTGTCTGAGGAGTCAGAGAGCAGAGCGCTTTACACCTTTCTGAATGGATCAGTGGAGCTGGAGGTGATGTTTGAGCCATGTGCCAGTGAGTACTCCTCAGCATAATTAGAAACATGACTGCTGAAATATGACTTAATGGAGCCCTTCAGTTTTCAGAAGCTGATCAGTACAACATGAGATGTTCTACAGTTAACAGTCAAATGCCTCTCTGGAGCAGCAATATTTCACTGATGCTGTTCTCATTGTTGGACTGTGTGTTACACAGTAAAATCAGACTGTGGAGAGCAGTGTCTCCCAACCCAGGTCTCATTGATTTTCAAAATGTGGAATGTGGCAGAGGACTAGGAAGGCGTAAAAACGTGGACTTGGGGTCCCTGAGGGCCTGGCTAGGAAACACACTGCTTTAGAGTTTAAATAAAATGGCCAGCATGAGCCAGGGTCTCTCTTGCATCTGAAAATTAAGTAATTTCCTCTCCCACACAGATACAACGGGGCAGACTGACCAGAAGGTTAATGACATCAGATTTCATTTACAGCTGGATGGTGAGTGGAGCTGAGCAATGTGGTTGTCTAGCCTACAGGTGTGATTATGCAATGTCTAGAGATTGGAATTAATTTGAACTTGTATGTCTTGCAGAAGAGAACTCGATGTGTTACGCCCGCCTCGTTCACAAACTGATCAGCCAGTTCATTAAAAGCGAAAGCAACTGGATGGAAAAGTACCCCACTAGGCCTAACATCCCGCTGGCAAGTAGTAGTGGTGAATGTGGGAGTATTTTTTATGCGAAACAGTTCAGAATCTTGATAAATATTCATACCTTCTCCTCTGACCCACCAACTTAGCTCCTACACAATGTTGCATTGGTGGTGAGCCGCTGCCGTGTCCTGGGGGAGGAGATTCACCAGTTATGGAAGTGGGGTTCCCTGAAATTTGATATCTTGCAGATTGGATGTCAGGAGACACAGTGAGTGTGTTTTGGGGTCAGCAAATCAGCATTAATGTTGTGTCCTGCCCTTCAAATTTGGGATATTGTCTCTGAAAGTATGTGTATATATATTTCTTTTAAATTTGACAATACTTCAGAGACTAATCCCACACTTATGAGTTGCTACTTTTAAATGAACATTGACTTCTTTATCTCCCATTTTTATTTCAGGATCAATATTCTATTCTCAAGTCTTAAGGCATTCGCAAAGTTTGAAGTCACGCTGGCTATTGATCCTGCTTACCCAGCTTCTCATCTGGAAGTGCTTAGCTTCAAAAATTACATTGGAAATACGAGGTAAGAAATCTCAAGGTGTGAAAGCTGGATCCTTGCCCTTGCTTTGAGCCGTTCTATCCTGACATATCGTTAACCAGGTACTCAGCCTAACACTACGTCATTCCCCTCCTCAAGGCTTGAGCAGCTGGAAGAAATTGTGTCCACCGTCACGCCAGCCAGAAATTACCTGACGAGGATTGTTAAGACGATCCATGACGTGATCCTGCACCGAAGCGTGTGTGAACGTTAACTGCCCTTCTCCTAAGATGATGCATAATTGTGTACTATATTTAAACATACATTTTTTTTATTTTTTTCTATGGCATTGCTATATTACAACTGCTTATAATTAAAAAGAAAAAAAAAGTATTTTCATATTTGTTACTTTTGTCATCATTTCTCTTTAGACAGGTCACCACTTGAATGCCGAGAAAATCTGGGTTTAAAACTAGAAGGTTTTACAGTAGGAGTAGGGGCTCATTCAGACGCTAGAGGGCAGCGTATGACCACTGGTGATGAATGCATCGTGAAACTCATGAGCCAATGAACTTGGCAGTGTGATAAAGCATTAATTTAAAAATATTTCAATAGTTGCATCATTTGCCTTTGTTTACTGTAAGTTCTTATTCATGTCTAAAAGGTATTTTTAAGAGAATCTGTTTTTTATTGTTTAAATCATGCCACTTAGATTGTTATTGTCTAATAAATTGACACTTCGTGCAACAAGAGCATCCCATGTATTGCTATTCATTTAAAAGGTATTCCATCACAATGATTTTCAAATATTTCCCGGCCGTGTATTTAATGTGAAACGCATTTAAAAAGAAATTACATATTAGTTTGAAGTGTTATAGCGTAATATGACTTTGTTGCAAAGTACCCAGCAGTTTTTGATTTGAATTTCATTAATCTCCAATGTAGTATACTCTTTCTGTTGTGGGGGGTGGGGGGCTATTTTACTTTTTCTTCCATTTAAAATCTATTTCCAGCTGTTAGAAGATTATTCAAGTGCGTCATTAAAGGATCATTTATTTTTAAATTTTGTTTTGTAAAGTTAAAAAAATAACGAAATCCACAAAATACATTGGCCCTGAAAAATACTTGACTGGTGATGCAAATTTAAGATACCTGAACCCAAATACTCGGATTAACGCCGCTCTGATGATGGCGGGCAACAACGGCGCAGGCCTCGAGGGCCGAAAATTATGCCACTGCACCTTTAAGACGCTGTCGACGTCACGACGTTTCTATTTACGTCGTCAGGCGGGAAGTTCGGTGTCGGAGACTAAAACTGAGAAGTGAGGTTTGTATCGCAACAACATCTGTAAACGGTGAAGTTCTTCACATCTACGAAAAATAGACTAAGTAAGATTTTAGGATGTGTATTCTGAAGTTACACACAACTGACAGTTAAGCGGGTTGCTGGTTAAGGTGATTTTGTAGCGAGTAGCGCGCTAGCTAACGAAAACTGCTTCGATGTGGTTATGCAGCATCCTAATGCCGATTACACTGATTAATAGGTTATGCCATTTAGGTATTTGAAATGCCAGTTTGTTTACCTCAACCTCAAATCTAAATATTTATTCGGCTAAAAACGTAGTGATTTATTCCTTGGTAAATTAGGGTGTCGGACGATTACAGTCATTAATTTAGTTGATTAGAAGATATTGACCTGTTGGGGAAAACCGCTAACAGTTCTTACATCCGGAGCTCTAATATTCTCATTGTTTCAGAAGATCTTAGAAGTACACGGTTTTACATCGAGAGCAGTGACTTTTTCGTGCACTAGAGGGCCCTTCCCTTATGCACTGGTGTGATATCTATTTGTATTCAGTTAAAATTAATTTATGTTGACGCTGTCTTTTGAGACACAGCATTACTTAAGGTCATTGGTCAGACCTGTGGAGACCTTTTGTCCAGGATGGCAATGCGGTGCGAGACCAGAGTTGAGGCGGAGGCTGAAGAGGAGGAGAATTTTGGGCCTCAGCCTCTTTCCCGACTTGAGGTACCATGCCTGACTTTTGGTCATTAGGTTCCTGCCTGAGTCCATCCCCACATCCACCCAGTTTACATGAAACTCTCCCCTTTCTCCCACTCAGCAATGCGGAATCAGCGCCAGTGACATCAAGAAGTTGGAGGATGCTGGATTCCACACGGTCGAGGCTGTGGCATACGCCCCCAAGAAGGAGTTGCTCAACATCAAGGGAATCAGCGAAGCCAAGGCAGAGAAAGTCCTGGTGAGCAGGATGGGCTGGGGTAGCGGCACCTGCATGTAGAGCTCTGCCTCCTCTGCTCCTGCATGCCAACCTGTAGAGATGCACCAATTGCAGTTTTCTTGGCCAATTCCCATTGTGTGACCTGCCGATAATGGTTTTCTTTCTAAGAACTAAAATTGACAGCATATACAAACAAAAATCAACTTTTCTTCAATGCAAAACAATATTGATTACAAAAAAAATGCTAAATTTCCCCCAAACTGCATTATGTTGCAGGATCTTTTCTCAATTAAGAACATAAGAACTATACAAACGAGAGTTGTTAAAATCTTATCTAGCTCTGATTTAAAGGAACCCAAGGATTCAGCTTGCACTACGTTATCAGGAAGAGTATTCCATACTCTGACTACACGCTGCTTAAAGAAGTGTTTCCTTAAATCTAGCTTGAAATGTTCTCCTGCTAATTTCCACCTATGGCCACAAGTTCTTGTATTTGAACTAATGCTAATTTGAACTGACTAATTTGAACTAATTTGGTTGAACAGCATCCAAACTTGTTAGAAGCTTATGGACCTGGATCATGTCCCCCCTCAGTCTCCTTTGCTTAAGGCTGAACAGATTTAGCTCAGCTAACCTTTCCTCGTATGACATTCCTCTAAGACCAGGAATCATTTTTGGGGCCCTACGCTGCACCTTTTCTAAGGCCGCAATGTCCTTTTTTTTAGATATGGCGACCAATACACAATATTCTAGGTGAGGTCTCACCAAGGAATTGTATAATCTTAGCATCACCTCCCTTGACTTAAACTCCACACA
>JAODKE010000028.1:16533595-16571128 GCA_026779605.1 Mormyrus hasselquistii | reverse complement strand
CCTAGGTTGCAATTTCCTAGATGGAAACAGGTATGAAGTCCTCTTGCACTTGCAATAATGTGTGTTTAAAAAAATCCCATGCCTCTTCAACAGTTTTGTTATTTAAGTCTCACAATAAAGTGCTCAGCGAATGGAAAGAGGTACATATAGCACTTGACTGAAATGAGTTGCTGTACATCCAATTTTATATTTTACTTTACCAAACAAGAGCAAGTGCAACAGATTTAAATAAAATAAATTTCAGTTACTTATATCATTTTCCAATATGTTTAAATTCACCAGATAACACAATATTGACTTTTTTTTTTTTTTTTTTTTTACTTAAAAATAGTTCATAGGTTACAAACCTCCAAATAAAACTGAAGTATACTGTATTCTTCCAAATAATAATAGCTGCAGGGTAATATTATTAATACCAACACTGGTTATGCACCATTTTAGAAGTAACCTTAACTAGCTTTGCAGTTTTAATGATTATTCCTTTTTATGATTACCTAATTTATGTTTAATAATCACTCTACCACATTTTCGTGGTGGTTCCATTTGCAGAAACCTTTTTCTTTACAAGTATTACATATTGCAAGCTTTGTGTCACCTTCAGTCACAGTGAAGAACTTCCACGTTAAAAACATTGGCCGTGAGTGTGCATGCGGCTGTGAGGCTATGATGTGTGGAGCATGCGGAAAACGGACTGGCCGGTCTCCAGTCCAGGCCAAGTATGCTGAAAAATGGCCGATTCCAGTCCCTGGCCAGTCGATCGGTGCATCTCTACCAACCTGCCATGCTTTTGTTTCTAACCCAAGGCAGAAGCAGCAAGGTTAGTGCCCATGGGCTTCACCACGGCCACAGAGTTCCACCAGCGCAGAGCTGAAATCATTCAGATCTCCACAGGCTCCAAAGAGCTGGACAAACTGCTGCAAGGTAAATATGGGAATCGGGTCCCTCTGCTCACACGGCCACCCAGCATGCCAGGAGGTCTCACAGTCAAACCGTCTGGCCAACTGTGGTAGAGGGTGGATGAATGTATGAATTTAGAATATAAATCAGTAACAGCTTGCTGCAAGTATTGGTAAACTGCTGAGCAGCTTTAAATTTATTTATGTGAGTCCAGTCATAAGGGCTGAGGCCCCTGTCTGGGACTGGCTGTCACTTCTCTTCCTGTGGCCTCCACAGCCGTCACTCGTACCTGTTTTCTGTGAAACGCCTCACTTTCTCATTTGCCATCATGTTAACCATCTGCTGATGTCGGATTGAGATTTTTGCGTGTGACAGGACAATGGCACAAGTCATCTTTTCCCGCAGGCATTGATGTGGATCTCTGAGTGATGACACATCTTGTAATTTGTGTTCTTCCGTGCAGTCTGTATTTTTTTATATATATATATATATAAAACTCAGCTCTAGGAAAGAGGGAAAAAAACAGGATGTTGTCTGGGTATGGTCCAGGGACAAACCCATGTTTATGCCTTGGTGGGGTTCTTCAGCTTAAAAATAATTTGTGGTGAGGTAATCACTGGCATGCCGTGTCAGGATGTCATCTCAGAGAGGTTGCATGGGGATTCGGTCCCCGGAAGCTTAGAGGGAAGTTTGCACGTTGCACAGCTCTCCTGTCAGCTCTTCGACGCTCTGCCTGGTTCGTCACTCCTTGATCGTGACTTCCATCTCAGAATCCCCCTTTTCCACAACCACGTTTTGGGCTGCCCAGGAATCTGGGCAACACAAACAGAGCTTTTGTCATCTGTCTTCACGTAACCACCTAACTAGAAAAATATTATGTAAAGTCTGCCAAAACTGTAAATATGTTGTGTAACAATGAAATGGGCTGTCACTATGGAGTCTATTTCAGCAGGAAACCAGATGTTGAACAGGATATATTGTTCGTATCAGGTTCTCAATGTTATGAGGTATTGCGTAATACAAAATAAAACTTGATATATATTGCAATGGATGAATCTTTTACTTACAACATGCAGAATAATAATGCAGCATCTATTAGTGTGTAGTAAAGGTACATTGGTGAATGGGATTATGCACCGGATGCAATAGCCCACACGTCTGCTAAGGTGCGTGTTCTACTCAGGTGGGATCGAGACGGGCTCCATCACAGAGATGTTCGGCGAGTTTCGCACAGGGAAGACACAGCTCTGCCACACTTTGGCGGTGACTTGTCAGGTATGCCGATTCTGTTGCCAGTGTCGGCTCTCAGACGCCACCCGTAGCCTTGGCTGTGTAAAGCATTATAATAATAATAATAATAATGATAATAATAATAATGTTATAATAATAATGATGAATAAACAATGAAACGTTTTTCTTTGACATTTTTTTGCAGTTGCACTTTACCATCTTTGCTTGTTAGGTATGCGTCACTTATAATTCGGGTTACATTCTGTCCAATAAGATGTCAGGTGACTTGGGTGCTATGCGAACACCATATACACTGTATAAGCTTAAACGGCCAAGATACTTCATATAAGAGAGAGTACACATTAACCATTAGTTAGAGAAAGTACATAATTGTGTGACGTTTATTATTGTTATCAGTTATTATGGGCATTATAAGTTAGATATGTACTGTACCGTTATACAGCTGACAGGGCGGTCGCTTTATTTACACCAGCTAGATGTGGTGCACTACGGCCGCTTATGTCTGCTGCATCCGTTAGCCGATCGGGGTTTTTCAGCTCTAATTCAATCTTTTGGAACTTCGGACGTATACGTGATTAGATGTTATGCAGGAGGTCGTTAAGCGATGCATAATTGTACCTGCTCCAGGGTGCTAGAGCTGATTCACTTCTGGGATTTGACCCAGAAACCATTAGCTTTGAAGCTCAACACTGCTGTCTGTCCCCAGCTGCCTGTCGACCAAGGCGGGGGGGAGGGGAAGGCAATGTACATCGACACTGAGGGCACCTTCAGGCCGGAGAGACTCCTCGCAGTGGCAGAAAGGTACGTGTGGTTTTCCTAGAGCATCACTAGATATGTACATATGATATGATATGATATTGTACATGGTACAAGTGGCCAGTGGTTACCATGGTGTTATTCCTCACTTAGCTGTCACATGGTTAGTAACACTCTGGGACAGGATTCCAGCTGATAACACTCACGTCACTGTATTACTGATGTAGCCGTAAGCTGTCTCTCCTCCTCAGTGCCTGTCGCTCTCCCTTAGCCCCAAAATGCACCTCAGATTTCAAATGTGTATCTTTGGCTGAAAGCGATATCCCTTACATCCCAGGAGAGCCATTTCAAATCGGCGATATGAGCCTACCTTTGATCTGTGTTCCCTATATCCAGCTTGATTCTATTGCTGCTGGAAGCCATCAAAATAAAGCTTAGCGCACCAAGCAGATACATTTCCCTGAGGCAGGAGGGTGTAAGGAGAAATAATTAAATTTGAGATATAATGCGAATAGTAATTGCTTCCAACCTGCTGTATGCAACCGTAATTGTACAGTAGTAGTCTGGATATTGGCCAGGAAGCAGTCCGGCATTGATCTCTGAAGTATCGCCGATGCCTCGTTTGTGAAAAGATGGATGTCGTGTCTGTGGTCACCCCCTCTGCTGGCCTCCTGGGGACATTGCTTGCTCAAGCATCATGTAAACAGTGTTCCATTTATGGCTGCCCCAAATTTCCCCCCTGTCTTTTGAAGAGCTCCTTCAAGAAGCGCTTTGTGACTCCAGGGATCAATGTTTAGCTGTTAGAAATGCAGATAAGGGTCTGCAATTGATGAACCCCCTTTCCTGCAAATAGTCCAAAATGCAGGGCAAATGACTTGAATCATTACAATGAGGGAGGGGTAGGTTTAAATCACCTACCTCACTTCTTAATACTCCACTTCTGCTCATTGTCAGTGGTTTCATTTGATTGATACCTTGAGGGCACTTGTGTGCAGACGGGGGGGGCACGCCACTCCTCAGGTGAAACCGAAATTGCCCTTGTGACCTGTGGAGATCAGATCCCCTGTTCCTGAAAGCACATGCATCTGGGATAAATCTGATTAGTCTAATAGAATTAGCGGTAAAAAAAGGTCCCTTGATTTGTTCCACGGGAGGAGTTGGGTGTTGATGTGTGCAGAACATTTATTCATGGGTAAGACTGATATGTGGTGCTATGCAGGAAGATACAAAAATGCTGTCGCTGATCAGTGATGACGCTTTGGCCATCTTCACTTCCTACACGAAGAAGGAATTACAACGGCGGACGCCCAGACGGGAATTTTCTGTTCTTCAGGCCTTACCCCCATTTCAACTCTCCTTTAAGTCAATTATTTCCAAGTTATTTGGGGGGGGTGAGGGGGGGTCGATGTGGGCCACTGGCTGCAGTAAAATCCGACCCAGGGCAACAGGCAGGGCAGTGGTTGCGTGACAGCAATGAGGGGGAGGGGAGGCCATATGTTTTAAATGGGGGTATGTTTCACTGCGCTGATCCCCAGATCGGTTGGTTGGACAAATACAGGGGTGTTCATTAAACCTGTGGATTTATGGGCCGCAGGTCGGACCAGTCACAATGCTAGTTTCTGTGTTAGTGTTGATAAGAGACCATTCTGTCAAGCGGCTCTAGTTAAATGGCTATAAAGCTACAAAAATCCCACAGCAAATGTGTCATGCTGGCTGCTGCAGGAAAGGCTTGAGGAGATGCATGCACAGGATCCAAATGGAGCTGCGTGTGCGTGCGTGCATGCATGCGTGTGTGCGTGCATGCGTGTGTGCGTGCGGGTCCGGTGCTCATTAAGCATCTCAGTCGTCAGGATAAAAAAAGAAAAGGACCGTGTGGGGGTGGGTAGGGGGCCACATAACGGATTAGACGGTAAGCGTGACCTACCATTTGACAGTCCTCTTCCCCCCCCATGCTGAAGGCCCCCATCTCACGGCATGCTGGTGTGATCCAAAGGCTCCAGGACCAGTCGCTGGCTGCAGACCAGCTGGGCTCAGCCAGTAACGGTGGAAACTCCACGCTTTGGCTCCGAGCGTGCAGGCCTCACACTGATCCACGAAGGAATTCCGTCCTGGCCTTTTCACCACTTTCATTTATTTTCCCGGTTAATGTTCGCCTCCCGAAATATTTCCTGCTCTTACGAGAAGCGGAGCACGTAGGAAAATAATGCCGGGGGGGGCATGTGATTCGTGCAGAATAAAAGGGGAACTGCACCGTACTGCTTGTGGCTTTTCGCCGCAGGCATCCCCCTCCCCGCCTGTAATCTGACACACTGCTCTTTCATCCTTAAGACTATCTGCCCATCTCCTCTCTTCCTCTACCCTTTGATGGTGTATTTTTTATTTTTTTTTGTAGCTGTTTTCTTTTTAAAAATTATCCCAAAAGCAGCCACCTCTCATCTGAGCGTGTGGATTTAATGCTGACCTGCTAATTCCCACTTTACTCTCCAACACTGAGGCCTCAGTAACAGTCACTGGTCCCCTGCCTCTAGCCTGGGTGTCACTACCCCTTTAAAAATTACACTTGGTTTTTAATAGCGTGTTTCTCTATACCAGAAAGCCTCTGCTTGATTTCCGCGTGGCGTTTTTCTGACTTCAGCGTTCGCATGTTGCCTCGTGTATGATAGCGGTTTTCTTGACACACGGCAGCATTTCATCAGCAGTGATTTCTGCGTTCCAGTTGCCTGTCTAGCTTTTTGCCAACTTAAAATCACTGGGGTTTAGGGCAGCTTGCTGGCTCGCATGGTCGCTGGGACACTGCCTGTAGTGCTAAATGTGTAAAACTGATTGTTGGTTTTGTCCTTTTTCCCTATTAGGTATGGGCTGGTGGGGAGCGACGTCCTCGACAATGTTGCTTACGCACGGGCGTTCAACACAGACCACCAGACGCAGTTGCTGTATCAGGCGTCTGCCATGATGGCTGAGTCCAGGTGAGTGGGAACCCATACAAAGTGCCCCATGCTAAGGGGGGGTCTATCACCACCGCGTCCCTGGCTGCAGAAGGTCTCTGGGATGATCGCCATGCCCTGATTGACCCGTGTGCTTTACCGTGAGGGTGAATATGCAGTTTCTGGCAGCAGAGAGCGTGTCACATTCCCGCCTCATTTTTGTCCCCCTCCAGATACGCCCTGCTGATTGTGGATAGCGCTACCGCCCTCTACAGGACTGATTATTCCGGCAGGGGTGAGCTCTCTGCCAGGCAGGGCCACCTGGGCAGGTTCTTGCGCATGCTCCTGCGGCTGGCAGACGAGGTGAGCGGCCGTCAGCGGCTGCTGAGGTGCCGAACACCGACGGCTTTGCCGCCAGCCGCCTCGGCAGCCGGGCTCCATTCTGCCGTCGCGAGAGTAAATTTTTCCCTATCCGGCGAGGTGACAAAGTAGTTGGACTATAACGGCCTGGGCGATGGATTTAGGGGTCCTCTGAGAGGGGAAGTGGGCCGGAGACCAGATGGACACCTCGTTCCAGGAGCAGGATGTGGCGTGCAGAGGCGCAGGACTGCTTAACCGCTGCTCGCATGTGGTGTTCCTGCAGACAGCCCCGCCGTCTCCCCGTGAGGCTTGAAGTGTAAGAGTTTTGTCATCGACAAATAAGCAAGCCCCTTCTCTGAAGGGCCCCAGGACCTAGAATAACAAATAAGGCAGCCTGTTAATACCACGCATATAAATGTCTGCTTCAAACAAGTTGCATTTCTCAGAAAGACAGAGCCGCCTCCCAGAAAGGCCCCTCGTCACTCCTCCTCCTCCTGCAGGATGTCGCGGAGCTTGGAACGCTCCGAGGTTCTTTTAGGGCCACATGTGTGACCATGCCTGGCCATGGAGCAGGATTATTACCACCAGCCGTTTCATTAGCCGTCTTCAGCGAAATGTACTTTCTCAGAAATTGCCGGAAGCGCAGGCCTCAGCCCATCAGAGCGGCTCACACCCCCTAGCTGAGCGATCGCATTAGCAGTCCGGGGTCCCTCCCACCCCCATCCTGGGGAGGTGAGCGGTCGGTTTCGTGAGAATATCGGCCGGCACATCTCCGGGCTCTCCCAGCTGATTTACTGCCCTCAGCTCCCGTCTCTCCTGCTCTCCGCTTTCATCCCTGCTTCTCACGTGCTCCTCCGCGTGCCTGGATTTCAGCATAGGCATACGGCATGGCCAAGCTGCCGTCGAGCGGAGCTGTGTTTAAGCTTCCCGTGTGTGCGTGTGTCCGATTCCTTGCAGTTTGGTGTTGCCGTGGCGATAACCAACCAGGTGGTCGCCCAGGTGGACGGGGCCGCGATGTTCTCGGCGGACCCCAAGAAACCCATTGGGGGCAACATCCTGGCTCATGCATCCACTACCAGGTGAGCAGCCCTGTCCGCTCCTGGGGAACATGGAGACATTCACAACACAGCTAAATTTACCCATTGTCCCTTCTCTCATTTCTAACAGGTTGTACCTGCGCAAGGGCAGAGGAGAGACCAGGATCTGCAAGATCTATGACTCTCCATGTCTCCCAGAGGCTGAGGCCATGTTCGCCATCAACGCAGACGGCGTGGGTGATGCCAAGGATTGAGGGCCGCCCATCCCCACAGCCTTAACAAGCGTCATGGCAACCACGCTATCAAACGTTCAAGGAGACCCGACGTCTCACATGGCAAAACATAAAATATCTACGAACTTCGATAGAAATGTAATATACGATGACTGCAGGTAGTAATTTGCAAAGGGAAGGGAGGGGTTCCCGCAAAATAAATCTGCGGCCGCCCTCATTTGAAGGGGGTCTGGCTCGGTGTCGTAAACTGATGGGAACATCCCGCCCCCCTGTGCACCGGGCTGGCCCAAAGAAGCGCGCGCGTCTGTGGGATTTTACGTTGTACTAAGTGCAGTTCTCCAAGCCTTTGATTTGTGCTGTGCTCTGCAGGCAGCCCTCTTTCCGTTTCGTCTACTTCTGTCTGGGGGGCTGCTGTACTCCTTGCTTTATCTGTGTCTGATATCACTGAATTATTCTTGCCCCCGCACGTCGTGTTTTAATTGTAATATACTAATGGGGGGTCCATTAATAAAGAAATTAAATGGCAATTCCTGTATGTATGCGAGTTACACGTTGGGCTGTTTGTATGTGGCGGGGGGGGGGGTATATCTAGCTGGAAATGCTGACTGCCTACATGTGATGGCCAGCTGCCTTAGAAACAAAGAAAGGCACTAAAAATGAAATTCAAAGGAAAAGGGATCTTTGGGCAAAGTGTGTCCCTGACTGACTGCCATGTGGCCTCTGGATGTGGGACCAAGCCTGAAACCCCCTCCCCCCAATATGTGGGTCAGTCTTCGCTCACCCAGGCCTCCTAGACAATGCTTGCTTGTGGGGAGAGACAAAAGTGCAGTGGAGATATACAGATACACATCTCTGCTGGTCTTCACCCACTGCAGGGAAACTCTGCTATGACCCATGTTGTGTCCCATTTGGGGTCTGTTTGTCTACCAGTCCTGAGCTAGTGATTTAATGCATCAGCCCCCCCCAGTTTGGCCTGACCTGCTGTGCTGTCTGCCTTGTGCCTGTGCTGCGCTCCCTCCAGTCCACCCCCAGGCACAGACGGAAACATATAAATGGGGACGGCGTGTTTGTGCAATGGTGCCTCCCCACCTGTGTTTTCCTAGCGTGGAGAGGGTCGTGTGCCCAGGGTGCTCAGAGAAATTCAAGGACCCTGTGGACTTTGCCTTTAAACTCCCAGTGACCTCACATGGCTGCTGTTCTCTGAGGCAGGCGCAGTGTTCCCTCCAAGCCAGATGGAGGCACTCACACACGCTCCGGTGTTCTGGGGTAATTCCTCTGTCATGCCAGTACTGCCGGCGCCGAGGTCGTCAGCATCCTCCTTGTGGACATGGGTTAGCTAAGGTAACCCCCAGGGATATATCAGGCCTGTCTCACTGCATTAAGGAAGCCACTGCACACTGTCCCCCAGCCAACTGGCAGGGACTTCCATGTCACTAATCCATATTGTCACCTGCTACTGTTACAGAGCAGTGATGTGTTTGTGGATATGCACAACGCTCCACACAGCAATCTAGGAAACAGCACAGGCACAGAATAACAGCATAGGAAGGGAACCAACAAAGCATGGAAGGGGTGGTTTAGGGAGGTCTGGGGCTTAGTGCAGGTGGTCTGCAGCAGCAGATGTGAGCATATGGAAGGCATTTAGCAAGTGGGACCCCAGAAGGAGCATGGGGGCCAAATATGACTGGTCTCACAGCTCCTTTCTCTCTGGGAATAAGACTGAGAAACGTGCCCCCCCCCCCCCATCAGGCAGGGGGTGTGTGACACAACGAAGTCAGTCATCTCTTCTTGGTACTGATGAGAGATGGGGTGCCCCCACCATGGGTGAACTCTTGGTCTCTCATGACTTCCTCTTCCTGCACATCCCATGTGCCTCCGTTGGTTTCATTAGAGTTTTGTGCTCACGGCATTTTTTTATTCTTCTGCACATCCTGCCCTGAGCCCTGTGACCTTTTACATGTAATGTTTAAGTTACACATATTTAACGCCAGTTTATAGAACGTACGTCTGAAATGTAAATGAAGTTCACGTGTGCGATGAGACGGCTCCCAAAATGACACCTGAGCAGGGGTCGCCTTTGCTTTGTGGGGATAAAAGGGGCCCATTGTTCTCCGCTTAATGATGTTTTCTCTGGTTTCTGCTCTGTGACTTATTAGCCCCCCCAGGGCCCTGCAGGAGGAGGGCAATGAGCTCCACACTGCAGACCAGGAGCATTAAATCGGCAAGCGGACAGCCAGGGCTCCAGCATACCTGCAGAGCCGCACTCGCACTTTATTAAAGGGCCTGGGGTGTTCAACCGGTGACACTGAGGCAGCCCCCACAGGAAGTCTCAGCACCTAAGGGCCAGTTCAGGGCCTTTGGCATCACCACAGAAATGCCTGTTTTACTCATATAGTTCATGCACTAATTCCATGGGGGGGTCACGTGGGGGTGGTCCTTGTCTCCCATGAGCTTTTACCTGTAACGGCCATAGCAGACCAGAGAATACCTCTCTTCGTACCCCCGCCAATTACCCTGTTGCTGATCATCTCAGTCCTGCGACTCAGGCCAGATTTACGTTCCTACTGGACCCCTGGAGAGCCGGGCCAAGCTTTGAGCTGAGATTGCCCTCATGCCGGAAAAAGGAAAACCCTTTAATTCCTTTTCATTTTGTGAGAAACATGATGCCAGAGCGGGAAAGCCAGTGATGTGTAAAGCAGGCTCCCGCACTATTTATACCCACTAAGTGGTTGGGACATTAACTGTCATTACCCCTCCTCTGCTTCTCTTTAGCATGGGGAGCTCAAAGACATTTCATTGGCTGGGTCGTGGGGGGGGGATCACTACAGTGCTACACCTTCAGGGACCACAGGATGAAGGATGCACGCACAGCCTGTGGGCTTCCGGCCAGAAAACCACCCAAGATCAGCAGCTCTCTGTGGATGTGTGCCCCAGTATAGAGAACATGGGAGGGTTACACTGTGCCCCCTCCCATCAGCACATCCCACACACAGGCAAGTGTGGCGGGGTGGGGGGGGGGAGGAAACTGCAACAGAGACACAACAAACCAGCACCAATGAGGGGGGTCTTTCATTCATGAAAATATGGACCGGGCCCTCAGAGAAGCAGAGTCTGCTTGTTCCCTACCTCCACTGCATGTGCCCTTTGGAGCAGGGCAAGGATGGGGGGGGGGTACCCAAAAATTCTGGATCCCCTGACGAAACGTCAGTTTGGGTCCCTTTGTCCAATTTCATGTATAACCTGCCTCAATCTGCCATCCATGCCCATCTTGCTCCCCTGGCTATCCAGACTCTTCTCAGCAAGGTGCCTAAACCCAAGCAGGGTAAGGGGCTGGGGCTGTCTGCATGAATATCACCCTGTAGGGGGCGCCATCAGGTACATCTGTGCACAACTGCGATTCCTGATCCCCATTCCGTCCAGCGAGGCAGCAGGCCCACATTCCATCCTTCCACATCACGCTGCTTTTCCCGGCTCCAGAGTACGAGCTGAAGCAGCGCTGTCGGCACCTCCTTCCGAGACAAAGGCGGCACGCTGTGGGACGCTGGAAGCCATGTTACCCGCTAACTGTGTCTAGCTGACGTCTGCTTTGCTGGAACGTGTCAGCCTGAAAAGAGGCAGAGACATGACCCCTGGAGGGGTAAGCTGGGGGTGGCGGGGATGGGGACATGCATCCATGTTCACCACAGCCGGAGCTTTCTGTGGGGATCTACCTCAAGGACCGGAACTGACAGGGCAGCAATCATACCTATGATTAACAGGTAGTCAATGATAATTTTCTATAAAGTTGTATTTACTTGGAATGATCACCTGTCACCAATCAGCACACTAGAAGCTGAGCGCACTGTCTGTCATTGCATATCCCCAGGGAGCTTAGAGGTACTACTTTAATGTGAATGTTAACGGCCAGTATTGGTCATCTGTTCAGAGAATAGAGAGTCTAAATTATCATCATATTACTAACAAAAATAAAATCCAAGACAAACATGGTTTTGGCTATTTAATACAGTCTCACCTAATCTTCATTCAGCACAAAGCTCAGCTAATAATCTTTGGGATACTGATAGATGTTACTCTTCTGCCCTCATAAGATAATGAAAGGACTTCATCAGGACATGTTTATGACAAAGATGGGCAGGGCTGGCCTGGGGCCAACACGACCCCCATAAACACTACGTGCAACAGCTGGAGGAGGAGAAAAAAAATAAATAAGGAAACGGGACTGATGTTTTCGGGGAGATCAAGCAATGGAATATTCAGAGTTTCAGGCATCACCCAAACAAAGCAGAACACTGCAATTCACACATTTAGTAGAGAAAGTAAGGCATATGAAATACATTAGGACTGGAAAACTCCATGGGCAATCAATTTTTTATAATGTAACAGATGCATCATTCTAAGAAATATTAGTTACATTTACACTACTGACCCAGCACATTATCACACAGTTGCCTAAGCCAGATCTGTATAACGGACTGCAAAACGTGAAACCTGCAATGTTAGAACACTACTGTCTTAAGTGAGGAAAATGACAAGTTAATAACATAACAACATTTTTATTTAGTTACCCACAGGACAGAAACACCAGCAGCTTCAACAATATTTGTCTAAAATGTAGCATGAAATTAAACTATCAGACGATTTCCATTAGACGGCTGACACAGGCTTACGTGCTGTTACCACGTGGCGGGAAAAGGTGACGATCCAGTTAGAGGCTCACAAGACAAGGAATTTATTAATTGACAGAAACAACAAAGGGGAAACTACAAAAATAAAGGGACCACAAGGAGTCAGAACTAAATGGGCAAAATAACAACAGGGAACCAGGGACCAAAGGAAGCAGGAGCAGGAACAAAAAAAAAAAAGCAGAGAGACAATACACAGTAACATAGGCACAATGACTGACTAGGAAATGAACAAAGGCAGGCACGTAAATACACTGATAACAAGGACCAACAACGGGCAGGTGTGAATCCTCAAAAACAACCAATCAACAGCTGCACAGGGTGACGAGACACAGGTGATGCAACTAACACTAATGAACACAGAACTAAGGAACTAAACAACTGAAACTAAAGAAACACAGGGAAATATTAAACTAGGAAAATAAACAAGAAAACAAAGCACAACATAGAACTAGAACAGAACGCAAGGAGTGCAGACCTAAAACAGAAAACTCAAAAGGAAACAAAACACTGGGGAACAGAAACTGAAACACAAAGAAAGAGATAAACCTGGTCATTAGCTTAGCCTCAAACCCATGATGGGGACTGCAGTCCCTAAGCCGCAGACACGACACACTGAGCCATGCGGCGGACCGGTGAACAGGGACAGCACAATGGGACTGAAGGACAAGAGACAGGGTGGAGGACAGGATGAACAGCAGCACCTGCTGGCCAAGTGGGGAGGAGACAGGAAGTGCAGGGCTGGATGGGCGTTGAGCCTGACACATGCATAAAATAGCTTAAAACTTAGACAACATCATGCCATCAAATGCTGCCTTCAGTTCAGGCTACATCCAATTATGCTTGGGCAGTACAGTCTTGCACATAGACCAGTAACGTAGTTGTTTATTATCATTATGAAGTATCATGTCCTGGACAATACTGCATGTGCTATACTTTTATACGACCGGCAGCACAGTAGGTTCGTTTACACAAGCATCACCACAAACATGTGAGTAAATCACTGCACTATGATGTCATAGATGATAGGGATTTTTCAGCTCTGTTATAATCTTATTCGACCACCGTCGCATATGCAGCCTGTCTTTACCTGAAATGTCATTATGGCACGCATGACTGCATTTCATTTCCCATACCATCATACTGTCCATACATCATACCATAGTATGTGGTATTTTTATGGTATTTTCCAAAGCTAGCTATTTATTCACCTAGCGGGGGTGAGGGGAGTGCTTGGAGGGAGACTAGTTTCAGCCATTTTGGCTAGCTCAGTTAATTTATGATAATCTGCCCCTAGTGGCAGGTCCCATAACAAGGGCAATTACGTAACACAAAAATGACAAATGGTTGCCTACATAAGTCTTAAAAAAACAAACATCATTTCTGCTATCCAATATGTAAATATTTTTAAGTTCAAATTTAATTTGAATAACAAGGCTCAACCTCCCAGCTGTAAAACATATGATCAACACGAATAATCCCAGTCATCTGGCACTCCCAGTTTAGCTGGGGTCACGCCCTTCGCCCCGAAGATAATCCCATAGAGTGGCTCTTCAACACCAGGTTACTATCTCAGCAAGTACTGAAATGCAAAAGCTCCTACTTTTCCGTGCTTCTCACTCTGTCACTGAGCTTTTCCATGTTCAGTCCCCCATTATCAACCACACCCCCACCCCCCGCCCCCCCATTGTTGTATGACATGGCACCGGGTTTCACAATTCTTTGACAGCCCCAGGCTCAGACCATGTCTCACATGTTTCAAGGCAAGATGTCTTCTTTGAACCGGCCACTCACATGCTATTTCTCACGCGATCGGATCCCCTTCCCAACCCAGATTTCCGCATGCATTCGCTTCTGAAAAAAAAAGCTGTCATTGTTTCTAAAATGATTCAGATGTGATTTATCAGTTAACCTGGAGGACCTGCTGGAAAGGCAGAGGCGGCAAGGTGGGGGCGCGGGGGTCCCGAAAATAAAAACCATGAAAGAGGCACACATACCTTTATAATTTATGACCCTATCCACTTGCTTAGATGAGACAGACTCTAAGCCCAAGCTGAAAAACCTACAATGGAAACAGATTCAGCAAATCAATTATCACTGTGTCAGTGCAGAGATGCCTCTTCCATCACAATAAAGATGGGAAACAAGGAGCAGGTCTGATGCTGCTGAGCTAGGAAGAAGCAAATTAGCAAATTAAAGAAAATGATCTATCAAATTTCACCTCCGATCACATCCTTGAGTGCCGCTGCCAGACCAGAGGCGAGTGTAATCTGAAAGAATCCAGTTACGGGCACAGAAAGCCGTGCCTTCCAACATGACCAGAAGAACAATCTTGCAAAGGATGTCAGAGAGCACAAACAGGGGAGAACATGCTCTCACACAACATGCCAGAAAAGAAGATTCCAGCAACAGTTCATGTGAAAAATATCACTCTTGGTGTTTGCTGCCGTAGGATGCCCAAACACCAAGACCACATGACAAGAAATGAAGGGTGATTTTCAGTTCCTGGAATTAGGATCTCAGTATGTGGCAGATTTGAATACTGTCACAGTATTGTCTAGGGCTCTTTCTACAACGCCAGTGACTGAGGAGGACAGGCGCCCCTCCGCTCCAGGGTTAAAGAGAGATGCCCTGTTTGGCAGGACATCATTGGGAATACCTGGGAGAGCTTTTCACTGAAGTCAGGTCAAAAAAAGGAAGGACTGGTTTATTCAAAGCAGAATTTCCACTGGATATGAGGCAGGGTGTCTGGGGATGAAAAGGAATCAGTTAATGGCTGGAATTTATTTCAAACACAACTCAACACAGAGGAATATAGGGGGATTTTTGTCTATAAGCAGGGTTTCCTTTGAGGTAGTGATGGAGTGCATAGAACCAGCAATCAGTCATATTTCTGCCAGCCTGACATCTTACAGGAACCTGTCCTGAAAGTGGAGCGGGCATACAAGTGATCCCTCCTTGTTTCACTCATGCCGAAATGTATGCCCAGATGGCCACTGTTTGGCGTGAAGTAAAAGGGAGATTAAAGACAGCAGCTGATGAGCATGATATTTCTCAAAGTGAGCACTGGTGTTTCATGTAATGACTTAAAAGCACGACCTAAGAGACACTATCAAAGCGAAACACCGACACGCACGCGACTCCCCGCCTCCCGCCCCTCATCACGCACATATGACAGACGAGTCA
Source organism: Mormyrus hasselquistii (assembly GCA_026779605.1). Lineage (NCBI taxonomy): Eukaryota > Metazoa > Chordata > Actinopteri > Osteoglossiformes > Mormyridae > Mormyrus > Mormyrus hasselquistii. The sequence continues at coordinate 16,555,802 of JAODKE010000028.1, read as the reverse complement.
AGCAGATTGTGAACAGGCTCAAAACGTCAGGCGAGACAAAACACCAGACATCAATGAACATTTCCCCCGTGAAAAACAAACAGAGGAAACATTTGATATTTTTTCCAGAAAAGGATTCTGTGAACTGTACTACCCGGAAAAACGCTTTCTTAATGCTAAGAATTCAATTATAATTCAAATGTCTGTCACACCATAAAAATAATCAAGCACCGCCACTTTCCTTTAAGCATTTATGTGTTAAAAACAGACAAATAAACTCTGTGCAACGTCTAGAAAGAAGCCTTCAGCGGCAGTGGCAAATGAAAAGTACATTTTCAGCACTAGTGAGTTCGCACTGTCAAAGGTGGACTTATGCAGTCTCCTACCTGCAAGGAACGATAGCCTGAACAGGCAGTACTGAAGGGACGCAGTCAAACGCTGGCAAACAAGATCATATAAATTTCTCTTAAACCCAAAGCGTGTTTCGATGCTTCTGTGGTAGAATAGATAGTGGAATATCGTGAATGGGCGCTGCATTAAAATTTTCTGACGCGCTCTCGTATTTATGCTGGCGTGTGTTCTTTATATTTTAGACGGTGGAAAAAAAAGCTTCCCTCCTGTACAGTGGGCTGCAGCAAGTCGTAATAGAGACTGAATACAATCGTCCCCAAATTCTCCTGTCTGCAGAGTTTTACCTAACGCCAAATTATAAGCGATACACTGAAGGTTGAATGAAAGTTGGCAACTGATTCGAGGAAATCGCAATGGCACGAAACCATGCATGTTATCTCCACATACTTAAGCTATTTTGATTGTGCATTTTGCTGTGTTATGTGTGTGTTTGTGTATGTGTATATATAGCCTGTTGGTAAATACAGACAAAAATGTTAAATTTCATGGAATTTGCGCTTAAAACGTTAAAAACCTTTACCTAGCCGTTTATATAACAATTGAAATTAATCTTATAGATTGCTTTTTTCTACAAAAGGGGTAATTTACGTGAACCTGGATGGATGGATGGACGGATGGCAATGGCCGGTGAACGCTGCGTAGAGTACGACACAGAATACCGTTATGCGTGGAAGGCTCCCGAGGTGGAGGGCGCGTAACCAAGTGTGCCCAAATTGGTCCGTCAGCCAGCTCCAGATGAGCCAACTAAAATGAAATCGGGGTCATCTGGAAGCCATTTCTACTAGTTTTTTTCCTGCTCCTTCACATTTTAATCTCTTAGTACAATCTCCACCCCCACTCCCTGGGGAAGCCAGAGCTCGGTCACCAAAATCCACGCACGCGAAGCTCCAGTGGCACGCAAGCTCATCCCAGGTTCACTGCTTAGCACGCAAAAATGAAATAATAGAAAAGGAAATGAGAACAGTTTACAATGTATGTACCGTCTTATTTAATGTGTGTATAGCCTATACGTGGCATGTAGATATTTTAAAAAGCTGCACCTTTTCTCGAAACGGCAATTTCTGAAATTCTAACCTAAATTTCTAAACTAAAAATAAAGTTATTCATAAGTACAGACTTATACATTATAAATAATATATATAAAAATAATTACTAAGTAATCTTTGCAGATAAATATTAAAAAAACTAGTCTCCTCAACTGCATTATGTTTTGACATTATGTTTCGTGTCAAGCGTGTTTTTTTAATTTTTATGTTAAAAACCATGTGAATGTGTGAACTAAAATTCCTTCATTCATTTAATTTTACGAACACTTTTGTTTAACAATTCCACCTTTATGTAACAAATGAGGAGCTTCACATTTGTTGTTAAATCCCGACATTTTTAATAACCCCGTTCGTTGGTTTTGTTTGATTTATTGTCCAAAAATACTTTCAAGAAAAATTATCAGTAAAAAAATGTAATACAAGGTAAAAATGTCGATATTGAAGTATTAAGCCTGTAAAATGAATATTTTTTTCCGTTCAAAATGAAAACGGTTTAATCTTCTGCCATTCACAACATCCAAAAAAAGCACTAGACGAGACTGTTTATTCTTCAATGCAACATTAGGCCTAATTTCCCGGCCAGGTTGTCATCTTCGTGGGGGCGATTAATGTGATAAACAGATTGAGGCTTGTACGATAATGTTACTTTAATTATTTTGCACGTAAATTTGCGTCTTTTGTGTATTCGGGAGTTCAAAGGAAAGTGCTCCCTGAAAGTAATATGAAATCGACTAATATAAGTTTTTTTTTTTTTTTTTTTTTTTTTTTTTTTTTTTAAAGAAAATTAAGCATTCACGCCCGTTTTACAATTAAACGTGCAGAATGGCTAAAAGCTATAAAAATCAAATAGGCCAATAAATCAAAATGTCACTTACATTTAATCATGCGAAAGTTATATAGGATAAATAGTGGTAGCCAATAGTAAGTATTCGAAAGTATTCAAGCTTCAGGAAGACGCAAAAGACATCAGTGTTATTATTATGATACGTATGTCTATTATGTCTCAGAGATTACGTCATACCTCATATAACACACACTACTAGACCGTCCCCCACCCCCACCAGCAGAAGGCATTTTATGATATGCCACTAAAATGTCTTAAACGAAGCAAATAAACTAAATCATTTGCTCCGGAAGGCCAAGTTTATTTGATTTAATGGGGTTGTGTTCAAGCTTTGAATTGCGCTTTTGTGAACTTCTACTCAGTTCGGCAGGTTAGGCAAACAGGCGCGACGCAAAGCGGAGCGCGGCGAGCAGCGGCACTGCCTGGAATCTGCCCGCGGTCGGGTATCTAACTCGGCCCCCCAACCAGAAGCGCGCTTGCAGTGCGGCGATCTTAATCAAAGCGTAGACATAACAAACGCAGCAGAAATAGCAGGCAGCCCAGAAGCTTAGCTTAACAAAAATAAATTACTTAAAAGCCATCTATTTGATATTCTCCGCGTATGTCATGATTGTCGTTTAATATAATTGTAACATTCATGCAACTTAATTTAGGTTTGCCAACATAAATTTTACATAAAATTATGATTTTTACATAAATCATACAAAATATATATTTTTGGAAACATTTCCACGGATATTTTAGAGCGCTTCTTTTCTTTTTTATAGGATAAATATCCTATCGTTTGTACCACAATCATAATCTCCCAGTAAAAATAACTGATTTAAAGCGAACTATATCAGCAAATGTCCGGAATCTCATATATTTGACAACTATAGTGGTCGTTTAGAAACCTCAGGTCATGCCAAATCGTAAATTTCGCATTTTAGTGCATTATGTTCTTGGCCGATAAAAGGAAGACACCCACAGTCACCCAAGAACATATCATGTTGTCCAAGCAGTTTAACTTTACTAAAAATGTCAGGTCCTGTTCCGTTACAAAGGTATGTGATTATGTCTGTGCCCACAGGATCCTGCAGCGCCGTTTCTGTTGGGTGTTGCCCGGCTGCTGGAGATCCCACCCTTACAAGTCCAAGCCCCTGAAAACTGCAGTCAGGCAGAGTTCATGGTGCTCCAGTCCTCAGAAATCTGTCCAAAATCGTGCAGTGAATAGACAAATAAATAATAAAGACTGGTCAATAATTCATGTATATACTGCTGGCAACCTTTGTGTGGTTTAGCATCGGACGTGAGCAAGAGGAGAGGAATGTCGCTGGTGCAAATGCCAACCCCCCCTCCTCTGGTTCTCCCTAGGATGCGTAGCTCAGGGGAGGGAGTGCTGGACTTTAATGAAGTTGGACCGATGAGAAGGGAGACCGCTCATCGCGTGTAAACGGTTATAGGCTGCGTGATCAGCCTGATCAGCAAGTGAAAGCTAGTCCATATAAGTAGCAGCATTAAACACAATCATACCGGGGAGGCACTTATTCCAGTAATGGAGAGTCATAAAACTGGGGATGAGAATTTATATATATATAAAATAATACCTACAGACCAATGCAGCGAAGCAATGACTGCCAGTTTTGAGCCACTTCCTTTCGAGTTCCCGCCACTTAAACCACGGACCATGAGTCTGCTATAAAGCTCCTTGTGCAGCAGGGAACAAAGCTCTGGATGGGACTGGATGGATGGGAATTTAGGCCACATTCATCAAAGCAGTGAGGACAGGCCTGTCTGTCAGTAAATGGGGTATCCAACATGGGATCCTAGAGAGCCATTCTAAATAATATCCTGGTTCTACAATAATCATCTTAACTAATTATTTAGCTATTTAATATTTAGACTACCATCTGGGAACTATCCAGATTTTAATCACTTACAGGGTCGTGGTATTAAAAAGTGCAAAAAATAATCTCAAGAATGACGGCGCAAATAATCTTTTTTTAAGGACAAGAAGATTTGCAGAAAAGGGACAAAAGGCTTATGATATTTCTGAGTGACTGACTGTGTTACCTTCCATGCTGGTGTCTGGATTGAATGGGGCCTTCAAGGCCAAGAGCCTGAGGGTTTATGTCAGCAGGACCTGAAGGAGCTGAGGGGCAAAGGCATGTAGCAGTTTTACATGGAAGGCAGGGCCCTCATCTTCCTGCATTTCATCTGAATTTTCCCCACTGAAAGAAGCGATTTGTGGACCATTGAAAGTATTTCATGTGGCCTGCCAGTCAGATGGCAACGTGAAAATCCAATCATGCAAAGGGAACCGTTTGACGGGCCGCTGTTGCACTAGGCGGGATGCCCGTTTCCCTAAACTGACGGGAGATGCAGAATGTTTGCTGTTCCACTGCGGTGAAGGAGGGACACCCTGGAACTCGCCTCTGGCTGTGCAAAAATCCAGATGCATGCTGTCTTGAGGATGAAGTGTCTGCATTTCCTGAGATTGCGGCCAAAATGCACAAAAAAAACAATTAATCACAAGTGATTCGTGCTTGTGCTGGCCCCCCTCTCCCGACCGGCCGTGTCCGGTGGTGAGCATCGCTCAGCATGGATGACAAACTCCCAGAGTATTTCAGTTGTTAGTCTTTTTTTTTCCGGTGCAGCTCACTTGTTATTTATGTTTATTGTTCTTTCCCACCTCCCCGCCTCAACACACACCCCGTTTATTCTCCCCCTCCGCCAGCCGTTTCAGAGCTTGAACCCCTTGCCTATACTCCCCCTCCCCTTCCCGTCTCTGGGTTGTGCGTGACAGTAGCTCACTGAGAAGTGGAAATGAGACTAGTAAACAGTGATTAGCTCCAGAGCCAGGGCAGCCTAGTCCACTGAGGGTACTGTCTCCTCACACCCCCCCAACGACCATTTTTATGCAACGTGAACCCAGCAGCCACCCCCACATGCTCCTCTACCGTGCCCCCCACTCTGCAGTCAGCCTGGGGTCAGAGCCAGGCTTTCACAGCAAGGTTACAGGAGATAATCACAAGCAAACACGGCAGCCACACTCAAAAAACACATACACACACACACACACACACACACACACACACACGTGTGTGTGAGCACACACATGCACGTGACTGGACTGCAAATCTGGCTCTAATTAAACATGATGCCAGAGAGAGAAACTGTATGTGCAGAGAGGGGAGGGGAGTTTGGGAGATACAGTTACACAGGGAGGGATTCCCTGGCAGCTGGGGTGCAGAGACACTGATCAGGACAGCATGGACAGCTGACACCAGGCTATTCCTTGGAGCTCTCTCTGCTGGTCTTTCCCCTTCCATCCATAATCCAGTCCACTAGGATTTATGCTGGCGAATTTTAAATCATAGCACTAACTTTTTCAGACCTACAATTTTTTTTATTGGTTTTGCTATATTTTAACAGTATATTAATTGAATATTAATTAAAACTGGTAATAGCAATGCCTTTATCCATGAACATACCTGAATATTTTTAAAGTAATTCAGGTAAGGTGTAAAACAGGGTCCATCTCGACACCAAACCAAAACCTCAAAGGGGATTAGGCAGTGTCCTTAACCACCGCTCTACCAACTGCCCCAAGGCCCAGACGAGCAAGACCGAAAATTGAATGCAGATATGCATCACTCCACCAGTAGTAGAGACAGGAAGTGATGCGTGGGAAGAGTCAGTTACCTTCAAGTCCACCACTGATTCCCATTTGTGCCTATCTGCAGTTAGGTAGGTTCAGTGACTCTGCGTTCTCTTTGAACACTGAGATAAGCATCTAAAGAGACACTGATAAGTGGGAAGTGTGCTTATGTGAACCATTTGCACGGATACTAAAAGCATTTTATTTTAATTAGGGCCACTGTTTTCACGTGAAAAGATTTAGTCCTTTAATCACCCTCCTCTTTTCAAATTCAGGCTGATTGTGGACCTTCACTGGACAAAGGCTAAATGATCCAGCCCTTAATTTTTGTTCCCGTCTTGGATCCCACTTGTGGCCTGATTTGGTCCTTTTGTTTAGCACCGAACACTCGCACCCCAATCATCACTGGCTCCCAGCATTGGTCGCCCCAGCGATTAGTGCGGGAAACTTTGCAGCAGGTCCAGGCCATTAAACTGAGCAAATGTGCATGCTTTAACACTGCCCCACCCCCCAGAGGGAAAAAAAGACTGTGCCCCATCGTATCTCACCATTAACCCAACAAATGTAAGCACGGCACGCCATTTTGTTATTCTACCTCCTCGAGCTCGGCCAGCCCAGGGAGCCGCAAACCAGTAAGATAAACACTGCAGACGCACATTCCTGCGCGCAGTAGCTGCGTCCTTGACTTCAGAGAGCCGCACGTAAACTCTGTTTGCGTGGCAAAGCTACCTACATTGTAAAATTCCATGCCTATAAAAGTTAGAGATTATTACAGGCACACGATTAAAAAATAACAACAAGCTTCCGTTCTAAACCTCTCTGGTGCAAAAAATAAACATAATGCAGTTTGGGTATTTAAGTATGTTATTCAAACCATAAGCTATAGTTTATAAAAACATGTAAGGAAAGCCATATTGTAATGATTCATTCAGAAACCAAGATCAGCTTTATTTCCCGGAATATTGCCGGTATGTAAAGTCAAATAGTCATAAGTTTGTTACACAATGGACGGCGTAGTGGTTCACATATGAAAGATTAATTTCTCTGACTATGAAAGGTCAAAAGAGACAGAAGCCTCCATGCTTGTGATGTATCTAGCTCACTTGCTTTGGACAAAGGTGTCTGCTTAATAGGTAATTGTAAATTTTCTTAGCGCTGCCAACCATACTGAGAAGGAAGTGTGTAGTGTGACAGTGTTGGTTCAAAACAGGACATGTGTTTTATTTTACAATCCTGTAATATTACACAGCTGAGATCAATTTGGTGAACATTGTTTACAAACCAATAAATAAATAAAATTATCACTCACAAAAATAACGCCTGCATGTGAGATTTGAACTCCTTCCATTGCTGCTTATATCCATATCATACAAGCAAAGTGTGCAGAAGGCATGGAATTTGTCTTTCCTATTCTTAGAAATGAACTGGGTTCTTTGGACCTTCCTGAATTGTAAGATTTTTTTTGTTTAAGTATTATTTCGGATGACAGCATCCACTGCAAATAAAAGCATCTGGGGGGGTGGGGTTCAGCTATTAATGTGTGTCGCAAAGCGACAAATAAAAGCAAGCAAAGGGGGGGGGGGGGGGCTGTGCAATGTTAACCAATGAAACGCAACATTATTTGTTTGACATCACAGAGCCAATAACAGGTCTTATAATACAGCCACTTGATAAAGGACCAGTCACTCTGTCATTTTCCTTGATGAATCGGCAACTTGACTATTATTTCAGTGGAAAATTCTATTTCATCATATTCATTTATGCCAGTATGTGAAATGAATCAAAAGTTAGTATCTGTTCATTGTCTCTTACAAATTACATTTATCATGAAAAGGAGGACAGATATGCACTGGACAGAGGACATTGTGCTGAAAACTAGAGTGTCTGGCCTAAGGTTGGACATCTGGCCTCCCTAGTTTGCAAGCTTCTGTGACGAGCTGCGTACGCGTTAATACCTGACCCTTTGCTGAAGAAGTCAGTCATTTTCTAATATTTTTCAGCTTCTTTTTCAAAGGCTTTTCTTTTCCTCTGTCTCACCTTCTTGGCTACAGCTTTCCTTTTCTTTGAATATGTTTCACCAATACAGTAAAAATTATTTATCTATACATGATGTTGATACTTGGGTCTCATAGCGCTGTGGGATTCTGACTGGCAGATCACACAACGAACTGAGAGGCACAGGGCAAAACCACACTGCATTCACATTTTGTACTAAAAACAGGGACGCTGCAAATGTTGAAAGTATATCATATTGGTCCCCCAACCCAGACCAATTTAATTGTGTTCCAAATGATTTAGCACTATCATCCTAACCCACCCAACACCACCTTGCAATGCGCCTGACTAAAACATCTAGTTTGTTTCACCATCTGAATGGCTAACAAATAAAAAGGTGGCTAACATGGACCCTCAGAGCTGGAGACTGCAAAAGCTAACAACGGGCACAGCTAACACATAACATGAGAGCAGGGGCCTGTTGGAAGCTGACACAGGGCACAGCTAACACAGACCGTGAGAAAAGGGGCCTGTTGGAAGCTGACACAGGGCGGCTAACACAGAACGTGAGAGCAGGGGCCTGTTGGAAGCTGGCACAGGGTGGCTAACACAGAACGTGAGAGCAGGGGCCTGTTGGAAGCTGACACAGGGTGGCTAACACAGACCGTGAGAAAAGGGGCCTGTTGGAAGCTGGCACAGGGCGGCTAACACAGACCGTGAGAGCAGTGGCCTGTGGGAAGCTAAACCTGGGTGGCTAACACAGACTGTGGGAATTTTCCAGGTCTCAAACACAGGCCTAAGTGACAGGATTTATGAAAAAACCCATTAATGACTGTAAAAGGAAAATCTTATGAAAGGATCATGCTAATGCTGGCTGGATAGTGAACAGAAACGCAGTCTTTTCCTTGCCTTCTTATTGGATTAGTGTTTAATTTCTTTCCCAATTTTTCATGACTGCCAGAATGGAGGCCCTTTACCTGTTTCCACAGCTCCTAAGGGCTTTTCACTATGCTACGGTTTCTGTCCCCCCCACTCCTGCCCTTCGGAAATGTTTCAGCACCTAAAATTAGGGTCATTACCTCCCTGCAAAAACAAACCTCGCAGCCAGGGAAGAAGTAAGAAACACTCATTTTCTCTTTGGCACTTGTGTGTGTGTGTGTGTCTGGGAGGGAGCTCAGGCAGCACCTTCATCACATCAAAGATACAACCCTACACATCGAGAGTCACAGCAAAAACTAAGGTATCCTATGTCTAGTCTGTGTAAAAGTCCTCATCTTCATCATAGCGTAGTACATTGGTACATTTTTCATTTGGGTGCATGTCTCACACACACATAATGCGTTTGTGTCCAGAGTAAAAAAAAGTCATAATAATAATAAAAAATCTGAGATATAAAATAGACTTTGCTCACATATAAAAATACAGTTATCATTAAATAGCAGGTGGTGTAACATTTTCTGAGTAGGATTGAATAAATTACAAATAAATGCATTTTTGTAGGAGGGATTACCGTCAGTCTAAGATAAACAGAATGCTAAATTACGCGTAATCAGTGTCGCTCTGCATGGATAAAAATCAAGCAAAGTAATGTGTGAATAAACGATCGAGGCTAAACTTCTCATGTAATGCTGTGAACTTGGATGTTAATTTAATGGTTTATTTCGAACGCAGTTTTTAAATGATTTTGGCAACACAAATACAAAATGTTAATACGTAGTTTTGCATTTTGCGTTAAAACGTTCACAGACATATAGGCCTACACATAAATGTATATATTTAGTACCGTTATTTTAAACTAAATAAACTTTTCGGATATTGGAAACTCTTAGTGACATTCCATTCTCGTGAATACAGCTATCCCAGTAATAACCTGAACTCTCATAGTGTATGGCAGTGTAATGTAAAATGATTAATATTTCCTGGAGAGCTGTGTCGTGAATCTTACCATAGTTTTTATAAATTCTTCCATGGGCTGGGGTCTAGCAGGCCAACTCAGCTATAGTGAACTTCGTCGCGGTTCAAAAGACACTTTCATTCGCCTCAGGGTGTTAATGTACCCTGGAGACAAATCGGCACCAGCGACTCACAGGCAGCTTGTCATTCGAGGCTGGGATATTACTTTTCAGACATTTGCTGAGATAAAAAATAAGATAGCCGTAATTAATCAATCATGAAGTCTGGGGTCATCAGACTCTAAGAATGGTGCGATCAAATTTACGTCTTTTTTCGGACTCCCTAATTTTAAATGGTGCTCATATTGCTGACATAGCGATGTGCTCTCCAACTGTTGTTTATAAAGAACAAATAAAACTAATGTCACTCACCTCACATCAAATATTTAACTTGCGACATAAGCACTCTTCCTGTACCCAATCACCTTTCAGTAAAAGGAAATCTAGTTAATGAATCTATATTGGCAAATCTTTTGAAATGTGCACTCAGATGATTGTACAGGCATAAATTCCGATCACTATATGTGATCTAGTAATATCATGTCAGTAAGCGTGAACACAAACTCCAAATACGAAACTATATATTTCTATTCCTGTATTATACTTTTTAATTCTACGTGAAGATCCTAGGGTTATAAAACTGGACTATAAATAAATTAAATGAACTACTACAAGAACGCAGTTCAGCACTATCTTGTCACGAGCACGTGTTCACCCTTTTTGACAGGTCTACTTAATTCATTAATTCAGTTTGCCAATACAGATATAATCGCGTGAGTACAGATGTCATTCTCATGGAAATCAGCATGCATGTCGTAAATGAAACTGACATTACTTAGAAGGCTTTATTATGGAGCTGAGTTTGAAAACGGATCCCTTTACACCTGGAATAACCTTTTTTTCTGTTTAGACATGATTGCATTACTGCCCTGTGATTTTCTACGTGTTGTGAGTGAAGAGAGAGAGAGAGAGAGAGAGAGAGGCGGACTGAGAGAAAGTTTGAAGGCTCGGAAGATTACAGAAATTTAGATTCATGTGAATATGCTCATATTTACATAAATGTATAATAGACGATCCTTTAATAGCATACGTAGGCACAGCGAGTGAACATACGCTTCCGTTTGAAACTGCCAGTAAGCCACACAAGAGAACTAGCAAAGAAACAAACCGTGTGTGATAGGCATTCCCAAAACATTGCCGAAAGTCTTCAGACTTTACAGACTTGGTAAGGGCAAGCGCACTGCCTGGTCCCGAAAGCTGCTACGAGGATTTCAGCCCAGGCACCTCTCCGAGCAAGCGCTCCAGCTGACACCAGCTACCGGGATCATTTTCTTGCCTTGTCCCAAGGAGAGATCTGGATCTCGACAGGAAAGGGGATAACGTAATGGGGTCTCCGGGCTACTACAATGGGAGGAGTATGATAATAGCGTCGAGCCCGCCCCCCGACAAACATATATCAGACAGCAATAAAACGGACCCGCACAAGGCAAAATCTGACTTTGAAAAATCCTAACTTTACCTGGTTCAGCTCCACAGACACTGAATGCGCGCGTGCTTTTTAAACCACATTTGACGTGAGAGCATTTTTCAGAACTACAGTAAAGACTTGATGGCATCTTAATAATTTGTCTTGCTGAATTATTTCACAAATTATTGATTTCATATCTGTATTTTTGTAAATTATTACAAGTTTGGAAATAGCAGGTCTCATCTGGACCCAAGCTGCAAATGAAGAGCTGCTAAATCAATTCTGCAAACTACAACATAGAAATTTATTTTGAATTTATTATTAAGCAGATAATCCAGCACCATGAACATGTGGGACACAGAATCTGGAGGACAAGGCAGCAGCATTATTAGGGACTGGGGTGGGCAGGTCCAGCCAGCTCTCGTCGCCTCCTTCGTCTTCCTCTTCTGCCTGGAAGCTTGTCTGTGGGTCAGGAACTTCAGGCGTAAGAGGAGGCTGCCTGGACCCTTCGCCTGGCCGGTGGTGGGCAATGCCATGCAGCTGGGACAAATGCCCCACATCACCTTCTCTAGATTGGCTAAGAAGTATGGCAACGTTTACCAGATACGACTGGGCTGCAACGACATTGTGGTGCTGAACGGAGACGCTGTCATCCGCCAGGCACTTATTCAGCACAGCAAGGAGTTTGCAGGAAGACCCAACTTTGTATCATTTCAGATGGTATCAGGAGGCAAAAGCATAACGTTCAGCAACTATAGCAACCAGTGGAAGATGCATCGCAGAATCACTCAGTCCACCATCAGGGCTTTCTCCTCAGCAAACAGCCAGACCAAAAAAGCATTTGAGCAGCACATTGTTGCGGAAGCCTTGGATCTGGTCCAGGTGTTTCAAAAACTTTGTGCAGATGGAGGACATTTCATTCCCGCTCATGAGCTAACAGTAGCTGCTGCCAATGTCATCTGTGCCCTCTGCTTTGGGAAGCGCTATGGACATGAAGATGCTGAATTCAGAACCCTCCTAGGCAGAGTTGACAAGTTTGGAGAGACGGTGGGTGCCGGGAGCCTGGTGGACCTCGTGCCATGGCTACAGTCTTTCCCTAATCCAGTGCGAAGTGGGTTCTTAAACTTCAAAAAACTGAATAATGAATTCTTTACATTTGTGAAAGACAAAGTGATCCAGCACAGGGAGACCTATGACCCCGAAGTGACCCGAGATATGAGTGATGCAATCATCAGGGTCATTGACAAATCGCGTAGTGTCACCGGACTGAAGGAGGCTTATGCTGAGGCCACAGTTACAGATCTGATTGGAGCGGGATTGGACACAGTCTCCACTGCCCTCAACTGGATGCTTCTGCTCTTGGTGAAATACCCTGATATTCAGACTACACTGCAACAGCAGATTGACGAGGTCGTTGGCAGAGACAGACTCCCTTCAACTGAAGACAAGAAAAACCTGCCATACCTGGAAGCCTTCATCTACGAATCCATGCGCTACACAAGCTTTGTGCCCGTCACCATACCTCACTCCACCACCTCTGATGTTACCATTGAAGGTCTGCACATCCCTAAGGACACCGTGGTCTTCATCAACCAGTGGTCCGTCAACCATGACTCAGAGAAGTGGAAAGACCCCGAAGTCTTTGACCCCTCCCGCTTCCTGAATGACAATGGTGTCATAAACAAGGACCTGACCAGCAGTGTCATGATCTTCTCCATCGGAAAGAGGAGGTGCATTGGTGAACAGATTGCCAAGGCTGAAATCTTCTTGTTCACGGCCATCTTACTGCACCAGTGCATTTTTGAAAGCAACCCCTCAGAAAATCTCACCATGGACTGCTCCTACGGCTTAGCGCTGAAGCCCCTCAACTATACCATCTCTGCCAAACTCAGGGGGAAATGTCTAGGCTTGGTGTCACCTGCATGAAAAGCTGCAAACTGTTCCAGCCTTGTCCTTTCAGGCTAGCAAAGACTTAATGGGTGTCAAATTAGTTAATCCATAATTTCAAGGAAACTGCACTGACTGAGTTAAGATATTTCATATTTAATATTTAATTACTGGTCAGTTATCGGTTAATTTACTATTTTTGTAGAAGTTAAAGCAGAATTTTTTTCACATGATCAGTAAGAATGGGATTTTCCAAGAGATTCAATTGACAGCAGGTAAGATAATTTCTCTGAAGTATTGCTGTATTATAACGTATACTTCAGGCTCCGTGAAAATAAGTTACTAAATATGAGCACCGTGTGCCAATGGATATTTTAGATGTGTCAAAATTATAATATACATTACATACTCAGCATCCTGCTTGTACAAGTAATGATACACATGTATCAGTCATATAAGTAGTGCACAATTTCCAATAAAATGTAAAGTGCTTAAAATATTTAGAAATATTCCACGGCTCTCTGCATAAACACTCACTGCAGTATTCACAGCATCACTGAGTGTATATGGGCAAGGATGTAGACATCTGTGGGGAAACTCAGCGCTTCCACTGATATTTTAAGCACTATTTATGTGTAGCCCCAAGGCTTGAGTATCCATCCCAAGAATAATGAAAATCTAGATATAACTAGCATAGTCTCAGATTAGAGGCACAAAAAAATTTTCATGTGTGCCTATATGTAATATGCAGTTTACGTAAACTTGTCTTGCAAGACATTAATTCAAATTCAGCGCCTGCTGTAAATAAAACATGTCATTTAAATGGGATTAAAATGAGATATTGATGACGGAGAGGAAATGTAATGTTAGAGTCAAGTTTATTTGTGTTATGTCCAAAATGAAGAACGTTACTTCAGTCTTGAGTCAGAAATCAGTCTCTTAGACGAAACAAAGGTTTTTTTTTTGGAGTCATCTGCGAAAAGGGGAGAAAACAAAGTTCTGAGAAAAAACGGAGGTGGTTTTGCCTGGAAGTGTCTTTTTTGGTCCGGAATCATTTCTGAATAAATACTCGGACTCCCTTCATGCTGTCTGTCCAAGCATGTGTTGCTCAGTATTGCAGCCTAAAAAAGAAAACGGCCAATGAATGGTTCCACATGTTTGATGCGTTTTGCAAAATGCACCTCTGTTTAGACTCCCAGGGCTTTGTGGGCTGTGCAAATGCCACTGGCTGACCAGGTAAAGCGTATTACTGCCTAAGCGCCTGATTTATGCTTTTCCCTCGGTGTTCCAGCCAGCACAGCCAGCGGTGCTGTGTGTGTTCATACCTTTGTATTTAAAGTAGATGTCATTACTGTATGTCTTTACTTAATTCAACATAAGCTACATGGAGAGTAAATAAAGAGGTGTTAATCAAGGCGGTTTGATCAGTGTTCATTTGTTTCCGTGTGTTGACTCTGCCCCCCCACCCCCCCAGTTTACATGTAATGAGATGCAAATTGCTAGGAACTCTGCCTCCCAAGCACATGGGACGCACTCTGCTTCTTTCTTGCGTTCTCACACTCAGCAGGCGCAGCAGGTCCATACAGTAAACTAAACAGCGCTGGCCCTTCGTCACAGCTTCTTGGACAGCGTTTGTAACTGTTATAGCTTATATGTTCTTCTTCCAGCTATATTAATTCATGTGAATCCCATAAACCCATAACAAATGTCTGTAAAGGGGCCATATCATAACAGAGAGTGAAAAGAACCAACAAATACTGAAGACAAGTAACAAAGCTGAACCAACAAGACAAAGCCAGGATGAAACTGCACATGTCGGTGTGGTTTTTCTGGGTTGCCGTGACAACTGGATCGTGTTGTCAGCAGACTCTCATCAAACCACACATTCTGTTCAGATCCCTGCCATCTGCACCCTCAAGTCATCCGACTATCTTGAAGGCTACCACTCATTTATCACGTCTCATCACCGGAGAGCCAATCTCCTACCCCTCAAGTTTAAATCCTGTACCTCACCCCTGGCATGCCACTGCCCTGTCTGACAGACCCAGCAGGATGATACATACTCATTGAGCTTCCATTAAATACATAGATACAGTCCTACACTTTCAATAGCCGAACCTGTTAATCTGGATATTAGTATGTAATATCCCTTTGTTGCTCTGTGGAGCGAATCTGTGCTTAGTTGACTTGCCTGTGACCATTACCTTGCTTATGACCTCTTTCATTAAGTACTGTTACACTCATTGTGTCCTTATGCGCTTAACCCCGAGGCCAGAAACTAATAAATGGAAACTTCCACGACTGTAAATTACCTTAGCGAGAGAAAAATTCTGCTCTTTAAGATAATAAAAAGATGTTTGCCAACAATCATTTGGCATGTGACTCAGAGCTAGAGACAGGTGTCTCTCTGATAGCGTCAAGTTTCCTGAAATACTCTCATTTTGTATGTTTACAGCAAGACAAAAGAACATCAAAGTATTTCATTACCCCATACAAACTTGAGAGACATTTTTGAAAATACATACAGAAGCGTTAAATCATTTGGTATGGACTGGAGGCACAAGCAGATGAAACATGAAAACACTCGGTAATAACAGAAGTGGTTAATTCGAAGGCAGACTTAATCACACCACTGTCCACTGTAGATAAATTTGACCCTGCCTCCCCCCAATGCTCACTTTTCTCCAGAAAGGAGAGTAAAAGATTAAGTCCTACGCAAACAGCTGTTATAAAAGTGTCATAAAAACGGCCAAAACAGCTAACTTGGAATGTTCTGAATATTTCTATAAAAAATTCCTCCTGGTTTTAATGCGGTGAGTTTCGCAGTATGGAATACATTCGTACGGAGCAGCTTCCCACCCAATGCCTACCTGTACTGCCTTTCTTTACCCACAGCAATCAGATTTAAGTGATATTTTAGTCCCATTAGGGCCAATGGTTTCTTCATGAAGGCTTTTTGCTGTTAATGAGTTTTAACACAGCTGTAATTTCTGGAGCAGCATCATTTCACTTACTAAATATAAAACCATTAAACTACCCCGCAGTACATTCACATAGGATCACAGATCGCATTGAAATGCATTGTTTGCACTCGCCATGTTTTCAGTTCATTTGAAATTCAATCCAAAAAATGTAGATGGATTTCTTTATAGCTTTGTTGATCTGCCTTCAACAGGAATGAATAGAAAACATTTATGGGTTTAAAGTAATGCATCCCAAACAGCACTCAAAAACACATTCCTTTTCCAACAATCCTAAAAGTATCTGGCAACTATCTGTTTGCACCAGGCTCAAAATAATAAGACGCAGGACTTATCTGGGGATGGCTCGCTGATTCCAAACCACACTAATTAGCAGGGCGGTGGAAAGCGGCACACAGCTTTGAATGGCTGAGGTGGATGTTCAATGTGGGCACAGAAATCACCGTTGCACTGACATATGCTTCCCGCTGTCAGTGTGTCACTCTAACGCAGCCTGTCTCAACAGAATTCCTTTCACCTCACACTATGCCTTTTTTCAAGCCAAACTCAAACAGTCACTTTAAGGTCAGGAGTACAGCACCTCGGCAAAACGCCAATATCCCCTCCTTCTGAAGACTTCCACCTGTTTGTATTTTTAATTATATGTTGACATAAATTAGGACACCAGTCATTTCTCCCATTAAACCAAAGATACAGATCCACAATATCTCATAAGTTAACAGAGTATCTGCTGTTGCAAGCAAGTCATGTGAAGGAAAGCAGAAGAATACTATAAAGAGGTAAAACTGAAAAACTAACAATACCCACAAGACAGGTTCCAATTATTTCTGAAACAAAAAAACAAATCAGTTTAAAAAGAGCAGCCAACTGTCACCAATATGATTTTCCGCATGACATTTTCCAAAGGACATTTCCTTATGAGATTCAACAGCATCACTTTTCCCATACAGTAGACCGTAAATCTTTGGTCGTGTTTAAATTTAAACCTCAGAGAGCAGCCTTAGCCAGAAAATGTGCAGCGCGCTGTCCTACGTGCGTTTCTGCAAGGTATGGTCAGTCACCTCCCCCGGCTGCTCCCACAACCAAAGCACCTCCTAGTGTTACACCACCTGGCCAAGAGACCGCACTGCTTGCTGTTATTTACTCTAGCTCTCTGGTGAGCACTTGGCTTGGGAGAGAGACTGACACCCTGCTGGAGTGAGTTCCTGTAACAGAGATGAATGGGAGTCCTGGGGTCCACGGGACGGCCACGATGGGAGGGGAGAGATAGTAAAAACTCAGAGTCCCGGCCCCCTCAGACCGCACAGATATATAAGGGAGTGAGCAGAGACGGGTAAAGCAGACGCTCGTCATCCAGTCATTGGAAGACGGACACCACGACCTGGAGTAACCCTCATCTGCAAGGCGCCAGGAGGAAGGGTAGGCATGAAATGACCTGAAGTCAGCGGCAAGTTCTTCAGCCAATTGACTTCACATTGAGCAAGCGAAGCAAGCAAATATCGGTGAGGCACCTCAAAAAACACAGTGGGTCTCCCTTACGTTACACTGGTATGAGAAAACTGAAAAAAAACGTCAGATAAACAGATGAGGAAGACATATATCTCAGACACCAGGAACAGGACATTTCACTAAAAAAGCAAAGGAAAAGAAATAACGGGAAGCCATGGCTCTGTGGGACACAGAATCTGGAGGACAAGGCAACAGCATCATCAGGGACTGGGGTGGGCAGGTCCAGTCAGCTCTCGTCGCCTCTTTCGTCTTCCTATTCTGCCTGGAAGCTTGTCTGTGGGCCAGGAACTTCAGGCATAAGAGGAGGCTGCCTGGACCCTTCGCCTGGCCGGTGGTGGGCAATGCCATGCAGCTGGGACAAATGCCCCACATCACCTTCTCTAGATTGGCTAAGAAGTATGGCAACGTTTACCAGATACGACTGGGCTGCAACGACATTGTGGTGCTGAACGGAGACGCTGTCATCCGCCAGGCACTTATTCAGCACAGCAAGGAGTTTGCAGGAAGACCCAACTTTGTATCATTTCAGATGGTATCAGGAGGCAAAAGCATAACGTTCAGCAACTATAGCAACCAGTGGAAGATGCATCGCAGAATCACTCAGTCCACCATCAGGGCTTTCTCCTCAGCAAACAGCCAGACCAAAAAAGCATTTGAGCAGCACATTGTTGCGGAAGCCTTGGATCTGGTCCAGGTGTTTCAAAAACTTTGTGCAGATGGAGGACATTTCATTCCCGCTCATGAGCTAACAGTAGCTGCTGCCAATGTCATCTGTGCCCTCTGCTTTGGGAAGCGCTATGGACATGAAGATGCTGAATTCAGAACCCTCCTAGGCAGAGTTGACAAGTTTGGAGAGACGGTGGGTGCCGGGAGCCTGGTGGACCTCGTGCCATGGCTACAGTCTTTCCCTAATCCAGTGCGAAGTGGGTTCTTAAACTTCAAAAAACTGAATAATGAATTCTTTACATTTGTGAAAGACAAAGTGATCCAGCACAGGGAGACCTATGACCCCGAAGTGACCCGAGATATGAGTGATGCAATCATCAGGGTCATTGACAAATCGCGTAGTGTCACCGGACTGAAGGAGGCTTATGCTGAGGCCACAGTTACAGATCTGATTGGAGCGGGATTGGACACAGTCTCCACTGCCCTCAACTGGATGCTTCTGCTCTTGGTGAAATACCCTGATATTCAGACTACACTGCAACAGCAGATTGACGAGGTCGTTGGCAGAGACAGACTCCCTTCAACTGAAGACAAGAAAAACCTGCCATACCTGGAAGCCTTCATCTACGAATCCATGCGCTACACAAGCTTTGTGCCCGTCACCATACCTCACTCCACCACCTCTGATGTTACCATTGAAGGTCTGCACATCCCTAAGGACACCGTGGTCTTCATCAACCAGTGGTCCGTCAACCATGACTCAGAGAAGTGGAAAGACCCCGAAGTCTTTGACCCCTCCCGCTTCCTGAATGACAATGGTGTCATAAACAAGGACCTGACCAGCAGTGTCATGATCTTCTCCATCGGAAAGAGGAGGTGCATGGGTGAACAGATTGCCAAGGCTGAAATCTTCTTGTTCACGGCCATCTTACTGCACCAGTGCATTTTTGAGAACAGCCCTATGCAGGACCTGACCATGGACTGCTCCTACGGCTTAGCACTAAAACCTCTCAACTATACGATCTGTGCCAAGATTAGGGGGAAATGATTTAATGGAGCATGAAATCAGAAATCCCTGCTTTGAAATACTGTCATACATATCTGAGTACAGTAATGGAGTACAAGGTATGTACTTTACAGAGTAATTGATCCTTTTTTTGTGCTGCCATAAAATTTCCTGTGTTCTAGTTTTCTTTACATAATTATTTACTTAAGTTTAATATTAGCAGACAGTAAATAAAGACTGTATTTGTTCTTAAGCCACTTTATTACAGTAACAATTTCAATCAATAAAACAGATCTTTCCAACTTCCCTCAAGCATGCAAACAATAGCATCTAAATGGCACTTTGCAACCTATCTAAAGAGGCAGCTGTAATCTCAAGCATGTGGATAATGTCGAACTTCTTACAAATTCACTTCCCACCGCTTCAGTAATCCTGTCACACGTTTACACAGATCCCCGTCTGCGGCAGGCCATGTTAAGAACACATGTAAAACTGTCGCTAATGCAGTCTCATGCTCTGATGTGGGGACTCCAAACCACAGCTTGCTATAAAACTTAGACCTCCATTGCAGAATGCACGTTAAGTGGGTGGCTGTTCGTATCTGAAGTGACACTGGGGAAAAGTGCATTCCAAGTTCCGCTATTACGATGCATATCGGGCAGTTACCACAAATTACAGCCTACCTCCTTTTCCCTGTTCAGCCTCTGGGTGGAGATGGTCCAGACCTCACTGGTTTTTCCATTTTACCATCAGCTTGATGCTAGAGCCTCCTTGATGCCCTCAAAAATACACAACACTGATGTCGTACTCCTCCCTTTTATCAAGTTTTGTGAAACGTACAAGTACATGCAGAACAGGTACAAACATGATTTGGTGCATGGGTAGATTTTATTATCCTAACCTGTACTCAAAACACATTAAGTTTGAGATGTTTGAACTGACTAGAATAATATTTAAAATGTATTTAAAAGCACATGTGTGCATACACCATGTACTGTGATTGTTAGATGAACGTCTCATAACATCATGCTCTCTCATCTTGTTGCCCGGTTGCCCGAGAAGCCCCGGAGCTCAAAAAAGGTTTTCCATGAGGATATTAATTGCATTTATTCACTAGGGTAGATTTTTTGATGGAAAATCCAAGAAATTTGATTTCAAGAGAAAAGATGAATACGTAACAGACAGAGGGAATTTCTTCAACTATAGAACAACGACCAGATTGTTCCCAATGAAGGAACAACTTTTAGCATCATAGCCAATATCATGGCACAATGCCTCTGTCTATCAACGATGCTGAAGACCAGCATTTCATAGGAGTTGTTATTTAAGAGGCGGTTGACCTCTCCTGCTGCCTGAAAGCCCAGGAGTCCCCCTCTGAGGGAGGCCCACTATGGCTGTATCCCAGACGCACTATTGGCCACACATGAGTCCTGCCCTGTTCTAGGCTGCTCTCTGGTGCAACACCACAGGGATCCACTTGGTGGTGGTTTGGATGCAGACACAGAAGAAACCACAGTACATGCCTTCAGAGTGAGCCATCAGTCAGCTCTGCCATGAACGCAGTCTGCTGAAAGACTCCTCCAACCAGAGGCTCTTTACTTGGGTCCATCTGACCTAAGGGCTCTGTTCTCTCCAACCCCCTCCCCCAATTGGAAAAATCTACACCAAGCCTAACAGTGTTTTTCTTTTTTTTTCCCCTCTCGATTTCCTCACGTTGTGCACGTACACATAGCCCTACAGTGAACTCCCCCACAGGCCACCCCAGGCCACCCGACAATACCAGATGGACCAACACAGTACAGGCCCCCTGCATTCATAGCACTTGCTACTAGCGTTGCCATAAGACTCATTAAAGGGGCGTATGGTTATTCAGGACCGTTGCTTGAATTTGTCCAATGTGATTAAACAGCCGGGTCAGATCCTTTCACTGGAAGGGTGTGATACATATAACAGCAATGTGACAAATATGTGGAGGGATGAGAATGATAGGACAAGGCTGACCTCTCAGCAGCATCTCCAGCCCTGCAGTGTGGAAACTTCTGGGAAACAGCCTCTTCTCTGACTTCCACTGACTTGCTGCATTTGTCAGCCTCCATTTTTTTTCCCCTTTTTTTGCTGCTTTATAAATGTACCAATATTTAACACAATCAAATTGAATTATCTGTTTTTTCCAATATCGTTCAGCCCTAGTATATTACAGTAGATACTTTTTTGTATCTTGTCATGCCATCCAAATCTTTTTCTGGTTCGTCCAACAGATCACAATTAAAGCTTGTGTGTCTTCATTTGTCCATGCATATATTATTGCTACATTTTTTTTACACTTCATTTATTGTTGTTTTCTTAGTGCCCCAGCAGGTTTGGTACTTTGGGTACTGGATTTTTGGTACTGGTACTTGACTGGAAGGCAAGTACCAAAAGTACAGTGCCTGGTTCAATGGAAAACACCCTAAGTGCATAGCCATGTCCATAAAGGATTCATTTCTAATACTGGGAATACTGAAGGGCACCCCGGGGTGGGGGGGTGCCAGAGAGAACACAGCCATGACTCAGGAGAAGATGCTTAATAAAATAATTGAAACTGTCTGAACATAGAAAGACAAGGAGACTCAAGCCCTCGGGATTCCTGTTTGGTCTGGGAGGAGTGTGAGGGACTTAACCAGACAGCTACCCCGACATCAGGCCGTCCCTGGTGCCCCTCCAGCCCACAGCATATTGGAAGGAAAGGTGAATGGCACTTTCACCCACCCCCCCCCCCCCCCCCCCCCACCCCCCCTCCCCCCACCGCCGCTCCCAGCACCAACCAAAAAACCACACACACCT
>JAODKE010000028.1:16491297-16529073 GCA_026779605.1 Mormyrus hasselquistii | reverse complement strand
CATCCATACATGTGCCGTTCACTCACATAACGGGGGGGTTTTCTGTTACCTTGGCAATATAAAGCCTCAGTGTTTTGGAGAAGCTTGGGCATAGCTCTTCGGCCTGGGCAGGGAGGAAAACAGAACAAGTTTTTAGAAAGTAAACGTTAAAGTATCGGATGTATTTTAAGCCCTGGTTGAAATCTTGCACAGCACCTCATTCAGTCACAGCACAGAAACCACACCCATGTAAACAACACCGGGAAGAAGGCAGCATGGGTCATTAAGACACTTAAAGAAGAGTACGGGCACATTTTAATTTGCAGCCTTCTCCAGTCTTCGGAGTGACATCATAAAGTCATTCAAGTGGGCTGGTGGTGTACAAATCAGCAAAACAACCAAACAAACAAGACATGGGTCAAGATCACCACGGCGACGGCTAGTCTGCAGATGCCAACCATGTTGCGGAGGCCAGACACCTCTAAGGTTGTTTCAGTATCATGCTACTGGCTTCTAGAAAAAGGCTATAACTAGAAAAAAGAAAGGATTTATTTCAAGAGCTGACAACAGGGCAGGGGCTGCTGTACCTTCAGGAAGTTCTCCAGGGCATCCTGCATGGTAGCAGTGGGTGGGGTCTCATACAGAGCAGTGGCAGCCTTCCTCTCAAGCCAACCCAGGTTGGAGATCTAGCAACAGGTGACAGATGATGTCAGGCGCACAGAAGAGTCTTCCAAGAAGAGCCTCAAAAAGATGGAGCGCTCCACTTCAGCAGCCATCTCCCATCATTCCTCTTACAATGACAGACTGACAAGCCCTCCAAAGGATCCACTAGGCACATGTACAAACACTCAGTGAAGACTTAAGTGACAGAGCTGCACATGACTATAATTACACAGAGCATAAGGGCCAAGGCCTCAAATTGCAGTTGTGGTTGTCTCCTGCACAAAGCACAACGCATAAAGTGCACCAGAAAAAGATGCAGTCTCCAGTGGACAGACTGTCATATCATCTCAGCAGCAGATAGGCAAGGAGTCACACATGTCCGGTGAGCAAATTTTGAAGCCTCTTTCAAATCATGGTGATTTTAATATAAAATAATAATCAGGGATGGACACAACAGGTGCGCAAGTACGCATTCACCTTTAAAAATGATATGTGTGACAATCAATTGTGGTAACATTGTAAATGCGTACTTTTATATGCTAACTCTACTTCATTTGCGAAATACAGGTTAAAATGCATTATATTTTGTTTTCATATCAGTGCAAATGCACATACAATAAGTACGCATTTACACTGTTACCACAATCGATGTATCGCACGTATCCTTTTTAAAGATGAATGCGCACTTGCGCACCAGTTATGTCCATCCCTGTTAATAATAGTACAATCTCAGGTCTTGTACTTTGGCTGCTATTTGTTTGTATTTTGTACATCGTTTATACATATATATTTATGTCCCTCTGTATTGTACTTTTTTGTTCTGTGTATTGTCAAATTCTGTTTATTACTTGATCCACAAACTTTCCTTCGCAGGGAAGTTTATCTTATTTTATCTTAAATGGTGCATGACAATGGCAGTTTGAACCCTCTATCTGAGATTTTTTTTAAAAGATGATTTGTATTCAGGGTGTAACAGTACAGAACATCAATGGTTCATAATACAAATCTTGTTTTTGAGTTTACAGTTTGGTGCAATTTTGATATAGCAGGTTATTAAAACTGCAAACAAAAGCACAATTAGGAACAGTTGTAAACCAAAGGCAATGGATCCGTCAATGTGTCTGTAAAACAAAACCTAAGAGACGCTTATCTGCACACACACCGTAAAAAGAAATATGCGTAATAAATGTAAAAACTGTAATAATCATAATGAACTAAATTTGGTTCTCTGTTACAGACTATGGTCACATATCTGCAGCAATAAACACTACAGCTGTAATTTACTGTACTATAGATGTATTATTTTAGCCTGATCTGATTTTCCTGGCACCTTAAATACCACGGGGAGACTAACTTGCAGAGACTCTTTCTGCCTTGTCCCGGTCATACACATGCTCAGATGATGTCATCTCAAATGAGTTAGCACGTTGGATACGTGTCTAGTAACACATTAAGAAAATATAAAAATATACTCAATTATTTAAATAAAAAAAAGATAGGTGTACTTTCATAAAACAATAAAGATTGTGCTTAATTTTGGACATGGGCGTAGGATGTTCAAATCTAGAAATATTCTCATAACTATAAACAAGCACACAGTCCAGGTTGTGTTTACGTAGGTGCATTAACACAAATGAAACTGAGTAGAAGCAGATCAAAGGTCATGGCTCTGCGGTCCACCAACCAGCTGAGGAAGATCTTACAGCCGACTGTAGATTAAGTACAGATCTAACAGTTTGACCGTGTGGTTTTGCCCCATGGCCTCTGCTTCCAGGAGTACACACGCGGAGCTCATGTGATGAAATACACTGGGCGAGCTGCTGTGAAGCAGAGAGCCAGCAGAACCAGGCTCAGGCCAAGGCATGGGTGCCAGTTGGAAAGAGCAGCAAAGAATGAAGGGCGATTAGAGGTTCCGCGGACATGGTGTACTCAGTCATGGTTAGTCTTTGAGGTTTAGGGCATGAGGCCTCAGAAAACTGCTCCGTTTTGAAGAAATGTTTGTTGCATATAATCCCTTGGGCTTTGAACTCAAATTTGCGGGTAACCCGTTTAATGAGCGAAAATGGGGTGTAATTGACTTCAGGATGCGATGGATCTGCTGTGAATACAGACACTTCAGCAAGAGAAATAAGAAACACTGCAAGCTGCTCTGGGTTCAGAGGGGTGGGTCGGTTTGTCCTTCACCTAGCCCTGGGTCCCCCAGGCTGGACTAAGATCTTTGCTGACCTGTGTTTGCTTGTAACCAACAGCTCCTGATTGCTCCCTTGTTAGACCAAAAGGAAAGATGTAACTCATAACTAAATGCCAGTCCTACAGATCCTATCCAAACTGGACACTGAGAAAGCAAACTGTTACTCCTGATTCAGTTTTCCTGAAAGGGTCATTAGTTAACTTGGAAAAATTTTGACCAGCACTGCCAATAAAATCATTTTTAGTCAGCATTGGAATTCATGCATGAAAAACAGACTTCATCAATTCAATCAGACTTGAATGGAAAAGACATGCATGGTGTGGGAGGGTTAGGGGCCAAAACCCAACTGTGTTTTAGCAAGTTAGCTGAGTGTCATTAATTGTGGGTTATGCCAGTTTTTAACCACAAAAACATTCAAAGCACCCAAAGAACAGGCATTTCCCACAAACCCCTCCCCCCCAGCAGTACCAAGGCTTTTGTAGCTCTCAGCAATGGTCTGAAGGACCCCTGGCTTACCTCATAGCACCACTTCCCCAGTAGGTAGAAGCACTGCGCGTCTTTAGGATTCATCGCCATCGCCCGGTCCACATGTTCCTGAAAGATGTGAAAGATGGATCCAGTGACTGGATGGTGGAAGCGGCTACGATGCGCTGGCTGGGCTGACCAGGCCTGGGCGTCACTACCTTGAGTATGAGGCTGCTTTTGAGTTTACTGTGCATGGTCTCATGGTGGGACGTCATGCTGGCGAGAACTGCAAACCTGCAAGACACAGGGGCAGTCAGATTATTCCACTGCCTCTTCCTGCTTCAGAAAGCCTTGGTCCTAGACAAACTAGATCAAACCTGCAGGAGGTCCAGAGTAATTCAGTGATGGACTGGCTCTCCAGGATGGTGGTGCCACCACAGAAACAGAGAACCAAGTAGCTTCTAATTATACCTAAACGGCCATGTATGTACCATGTGCCGCCAACCAGGTCAAATCATACACCCGTCAGCTAATTCCTCTACCTGATCATGTATGGTGGGTGGGGTTTATTTCTCTAATCACATTTTAAGCTCCATGGATCAGGTTCCTCACCCCTGTTAAACGGTAATGGGAGACAGCTTCAACAGCATTTCATGTACATGCAAATACATAATGCCCTATCCAAGGGGAGACCTAAGAATTACTTATAAATGCCTCAAATTAAACAGATGTCTAATTAATTAAGACAAACGACTAAGACCAAGCTTCTGGGAAAGAAACAAAGAAAAAATTACGATTTTTTTTTCCCCTTCATTTGCAACAGACAGTCAATGTCAAAATAAAAGGAAATTGATATTTTTGGAAAATAAAATAACAAATCCAGTCACCAACGGAAACCCAATACATGTAGAAAGGGCGCAGAGACCACATTGGCGGAGTGTGGAAACCATTTATGAGGAATTTATAAAACTCGTACAATGTTTCCAGTCACGTAAATAGCAGTGGAGTGTCACTGGTCTTTGTCAAATACACTGGGGCAGCATGATATCAGGTCCATGAACAAGAGTGAAATTAACTGGGGGGCTGTTAAAGGAACAAGCAGTAAAGAGGTATCTATAATAAGGATATTTTTATACACTGAGGGTCATTCTGATGTTCACCAGTAAGTATCCTGCCGCTGGAACAGTCTAATTTAGCAATAAAGGATTGCTAACAATATGAAGATGAATTGAGATCTGTCAGTACACCAGCCCGCTGTTTCCCTAGAAGCCAAAGGGACACAGCATCAAAGCGGCTTAAGGGTACATGTGCGAGCAGCTCTGCAGTGCCCAGGTCAATCAGCATGTCTTCCTGTTTCCACAAGTGGAAACTGCATAACCTTGAGTGACCAAGTCTCCTGCAGATAGCCCATCTGAGACAGGCCTGCACTTTGGCTGACTCCTCAGCATCAAAGGCCCCTGTTCCCCCTGTGGACCCCCCCGCTTCCTAGTCCCACAGCCCCCTCTGCCAATCCTACCCCTCAGCCAGCCTGCCAGGAGGCTAGATGTATAGGCCCTGACAGCCCACCAGCTCTGAGGTAGCGCTTCTCTGGGCTGCCAGTGAAAACAAACCGGGCCCTCCTGACTCCCTTGTGCCTGGCCAGAGTCATTCTCCATCACAGAAGACCAGTGAGCACTGCCAACAGCTACACCATTGCTCTTCCTATTCTGTGAAAAAAGATTTTGTTCCTTTGAAAAGGGCTGATTACAAAGCTGAAGCAACTGTACATGGTGAGCGACAGCTTCTGGAAAAGAAAATAAAATGGGCACCCATGAGACGGGGCCAACAGTGGGTCTTGAGTCGAGACTGTGTGATTGCACAGAGGTGGCGGCTGGGGGGCACAGCTCTTCGCCAGGCATGAGGACGAAACTGGGGAGCAACACAAGCAAGTACTGGAGGCAGCAGGCGAGATAAAAGTAAAGGTCTTTTACTATAACAGTCATCAGTGCAACAGTCAACAGAGTCTGTGGTCTTCAACACATTCTAGAAGTCAGAGTGTACTTTTATAGGGTATTTAGCTTAACAAACAAGGTATCATGCTCACACATGGGTCTGGAAGGAACAAAGAGGTCCATCCAGAGATAAAACACTATGTCTACTCTGTCCTCCTCCCCACCAGACAGAATGAAATCGACTTCATCAGAACCCAAAAGTTCTCCTAAGCACCCAATTTGGAAAGTCATGGAGGTATATAACCACTTGCCACCGTGGTAACATTAGTAGTCATGGCAAAAACGCAGATGAAAACAAGCAAACTTTACACCAGTAAAAAAAAACCACAGTTCAGTGTCAGATGTATGGAAACCCCAGTGTGCCAGACTATGTCTCATAAGACTCTGTCACTCAATCCTACAGTATGACTGCAATCATACCCTTTCACTTATGAGGTTAAAGGCTTATTGACATTACGACATGCAAGACAAGACGTTCCTCCTAAATGTCCTCCAGCAAAGCCTCTCTCATTTAAGGCTGCCAGGATTAGTCGACGTAGTCGATGACGTCGATGCTGATAACGCATCTTTTTTTAAAAAATGATTTTAATGAAATTACCCTTTTTATTTCTGAAACACTTCAATTCATTACTTAAATTCATTACATAATTATGGGAGTAGTTCAAACTATCACAAAACAAAAAAGTGCTTTTGTGCACTGCGCAAAGTTTGATGGCACACCGCAGCTGCACTGGCGTTATGCATGAGCACCTGAATAGGAAATACATATGTGCTATTAAGGATGATGGCCAGAATAGGCAAAACCACCGTAAAGGTTGTTTATTCATGTTTATTAAAGTACAATTAGTATGGCAGCCTTTTTAATATCTTTTGTCCCTACTGCTGCTACATACACTCATTACTACAGTCATACACTTCCACTGAATAAGTGTTTGAGAAAATGTTTAAGCCAGAATCTGGGCTTATTATACACTGGCAAATGCTACCAGTGTTGTGTTCATCTGGGCTTGTTGGGACCAGTGTTATCATCGTAAATTAAAAATGAAATGAAGATGGACACTAGATTTTTAAAAATTATTTGTGAAATGAAATAAAAATGAAAAGAATATTTACCAAAAACGTGTCGGAGTTTATAGTGTGACCAGTACCTTTACCCATCGACTCCTTTTTGCCGTGTTTAACCACAAGACCGTTTTCAAAACACGTTGTGGCTGCTGAGTCGTCCCATTCTTCACCATGACTTTAGTGCTTATCGCTTCCGTGGTAAACCAAAACGATCGCATGTGATGCGCTCAGAAAACTCAATTTATTAAGCATTAGGATGTGGCGAATTTATCCAGATTACTAAATTTTGGGCATCACAGTATGCCTCTCATTATTACTTTTAGCCGTACTAATATGCTTATAATAGGCATATAATATGCTTATTGTTGCCACATGTAATGTCCACATAGTGCCGAAAAATCTGTCGTCCGTTATCTAAAGCCCTGCAGTGACATGCAGTTTGTTGTAGTCAAACTAAAATTAACTTAACAGTCGTTTCAATTCTCTGGAGGAAAATGAATCGTTCAGGTTAAATCGACCAATTTGTAAAACAGTTGATAGATTAACTGACGGAAAAATAGTTGCTAATGGCAACCTTACTCTCATTATCATTTTTTCCATTAGCAACAAAAAATCCTAATAAATAACCAAAGAAAACAAGATGCCATGTCCTGAAGAGGGAGTTAGGCAGCACTCACAGTGCTGTTGTTTACTCCCCCTCCCCCCAATCCTCAGAACCACTGCTCATGTGATTTTTAGTAGCTGCAAATTTTACAGACTTCGGATTTTTTGAAGCGCGGCTCCTGCATGTAGAACTGCTTCCGGATATCCAACGATATAATTCTGTTTAGCAGGGTAATTGATTATGCCATGTGTGGCTATATTTTACTGCCGACTGAGGTCAAAAGAGCAAGCTGCCGGCTGGGGCTGAATAAACAAACATTAACGAGATAAACGGAGAACATAAATACCGACTTTGGAATCGTTAAAAGGAAACCACCATCTCAATAAAAAAACCCTCTCTCTGCTGTGAACACACCATTAATACAAGGAAACATACCACTAGGCACTGAACCAATTAAAGCCTAGGAGTTTGCCAGGGGTGTATGGAGGAGGCACGGCCGTTTAGAAACAATAGCAATGGTAAAATGTGTCTGGCTTCAAGCAAAGGGACAGTGGCATCAGGACTGGATGGAACACAGATGATTATGCGTTTGGCTCTGAGTCTCTCTTTTTCCTGCGCAGAAAACAGGGGTGTTGCAGATACCTGTGACCGGCTCTGCCAATCACAGAAGTCATACCGCTCCTCAGCGCAAAAGTCTCCCATGTACCCCTCAGTAATCTCAAGTCACCTGTCATTTCTGCAGGTGTCGCATAGTGAGGTGTTCTTTGCCGAAAAATGTTACAAAACTAATTAGAAATAAAGAAAATTAATTTTTTGGGAAATTACGCAAGCAGCCAAGTCCAGTCCAATGTAAATGACAGGGACTGTGGTCAGGCAACAAAGGTGCCTCAGGCTGATGTAATCGCAAGCCCTGAAGGGAGGCTCTTACGCAACATTAGAGAAACATGGGGTGAACTGCTTGATACAAACCCAGCTCAGAAAAAGGCCAAACATTCTGTTTGCGCAGCAGTTCCCAACTTGGGCTCAATTACAAGGCATTAAATAATAATGGCAACGATAATGGGGAGGCATTACAGCAGAGGAAAACGTGAAGAGATTGTTTATCCAAGACCCCGCTTGTGTCATGATGTTAGGCCCCCCCCCCCCCCCACCATTTCCATGTGATGTCACCCTCATGCTTGCCCGAGTGCTCAAAGTACAGCCAGCTGGGACCCGCTGCTCTGTCGTCCGTGGCGAGCTCGCGTGTGCTCCGGTCCCGCTGACGACAGCGGCCCGGCACGGCAGCCACACAGAGCCCATCCATATGGCAGCACAGCGCAAGCTGACCGCTGCTCCTCTGAGGTTCAAAGAGGCAAAGCTTTATCAGGATGGAAACAAAAGACTGAAATTATAAACAGAAAAAAGACTGGAACCCTTCATTTTCTCAGCTTCTTCCGATGCGGTCACCATTACTCTCCGGAGAAAGAAACACAAAGAAACTTTCACTGAGTGCCGCTCAGTGCTCTAGACCTGGAGGAAGTCCAGTCCCTGCAGCCGGCTGACGTCAAGCAGTGGTCCAGAGTAAGAAATGTACAGAGGGCAAAAATAACTTTCTACTGTGGGAAAAGAAGCCCCACACTCCTAGTATATTCCTCAAAGATACATTTATCCAGAGCGACGTACATTTTGAGAAAGCAGGATCAGATAATCCCTGAAGTAACTGGGGTTAACAGCCTAGCTCAAGGGCCCAATGGTGATATCACTGCAACCATGGGATTTGAACTAATGACCTTCTGATTACAGCATCCTAATCTGTTGTGCCATACATGGCTACCAGGGGCATAACCGATGCAGGATGGGGTGCCAACCCATCACAGAGCACACTCACACAAGCACGTTTTCGGGCTGTAGGGAGAAACCAAAGTATCTGAAAGAAGACCCATGACGACAACATGCAAACTCTACACACAGAGCAATAGTGGATACTCGAACCCTGGTCCCAGAAGTCTGAGACAACAGTGCCATCATGTCACCTTCATTATACAACTTTGTCGACTTCACCTGAAAGTTCTTAGGCGGCATTTTGCACTCTAACACGCTGACAGACTTCCTTGTATCCAATGTAAACATTTGCCGTAAGTAATGCAGAGCATTGTGATCTATATACTTATAACAAATGCTTCCATGTAGTATTTGCCAAAGTATGGATAAAGTGCAGAGTAAGCAGACTGCACTCGGCTAATCTGAGGGACACGACACCCTTTCATACTTGCGCTAAGCATGTGAATGCGCCTGCCGAGTGCGGTCGCGTGTGAGTGAGTACTTGATGGGACAAATGAGACGATGCCATAGAAGTGTTGGCACGAGAGCAGAGCAAAGGAACCACCACCACCACCACGCAGCTTTCCACTGGCGCACCATGACATGCTCAGAGTAAGATGAAGAAGAATGAAAGCAGCTGCTTTAAGATCAAGAGAAATGCAACACCAAAAAAAACCAGAAGGTAATGTAGGAGTGTTTTCTACATGCCATCTGAGATGTAAACTTCAAAAAACAGAGCCTGAATACAAACATGGAAGCCCGGTGTGGGTGCGGGTTTTTGGGATGACCTCTCAATCAGCCAATAATAAAACAGTGGTCCTCAAGTCCAGTCCTGGGGACCCACTGTCATTGGCTGATTGAGGGGTCATCCCAAAAACCCGCACCCACACCAGGCTTCCATGGAATAGGTTCCCCACCCTTGCTCTAAACCAATGTGAATAGCACTGAATTACACTTACACTGAAGGCAGTTTTACAAACAAATCTGAGTTAGTGATAGAAGGAGCCCAGCATTCTGGATAGTTCCTTTGTTATATGTTATATGCGCTTGCAAGAAAAAAATCATTCGCTATGCAGGCTCATTGTTGGCTGTGTGGAGGTGGAAAAATCTATCAATGTATGAAGCACAGAGATATACATCCATGAGAGCCCCTCAAAATATGACAGAGCTAGTCAGATGTCTGGCTTAGCTCGTCCGTCAGCCACAATCTGCTGGACACTGCATGCCATAGTGGATCAAAAATGGTGGATTAAGCATCAAGCTGGATAGGCAGAAGATTGGCATGAATGGAGACCTGCTTAGTTTTACAAAAGAACACAGACAACAGTATCCTCACATGGTAAGGACACAGCAGGCCAGAATTCTAAGAATATGCGGTTCAACTTTCAGATTTCTATTTATTTGCCATATGTATCATCACAACAAACTTCAGAAGTGTGCTCAAGGTGCTGCATTAGCCTGGAATAAAAGAAGATGAGAAAAGCCCATTCCTACATTAGGTTATCTGCAGAACATCAACAGCAGCATCAGCAGCTAGCTGGCAAAAGATGCTCCAAACTTCAAGGAAGGTTGCCAAAAGAAACATTAAAGGGCAGGCCCACCAGCGACTATGCCTGGGGAAGGCTCCGGAAATAAGGATATTTACACTGGCCATGAAGAAGAGTTTTGTAAGAGAACTTGAAGCATAAAAAGAACATGCAAAATGATAGAGCACTAATAACGAATGGATGGTTCCCCTGCAAGACCCAGGATTGACTGTGGTTACATGCTTATGTTAACGCACCTGTGTAACAAGGATCTGGCTCCTTGACCCCCCCCCCCTCCAATCACTCCCTGGTCAGGATGACCTCCCATGTGCTATGCAACCAAGACTGCTGCCAAGCCAAACAGCTTGAGCGTGGAGGTCTAGAAGCTGGAGAGAGAGCAGTACGTGACTAAAAGCAGGCCAGTGGCTTGCTAAAGGAAGAGGATAGCTAAAGAGGCGGGGGATGGGGGGGCGGGTGTTACAGGACCCACTATAATTGGACATGGAATTTCTTATCTGAGGGTGGGTATGAAAAGAAATATACAAAGATAGATTGGGCACATAATTCTTACAAGCACAGTGAATAGTATCTAGATGATCTTTGCTTTTAGGTTGCAAGTGATGGATAACAAGGAGACATGACACAATAAACAAGGGATAACAATCGCACCATTATGCCCGTCAAAGGGCAAAGGCTAAATGGACAAATATCATCAGGCAAAATGAATGACCAGTGCATAAACTGAGGCTACCATCACCTCAAAGGAGAAATGAGCAGTGGGGCAGAGAAGACTCAGATCCACTGAAAAGCAGCGGTGTGTGTTGCTGTAGAGTTGCTCCCTGGAGGTGACCTCACAACCCCACACTGACAACTCTGGGAGCCATTTTCTCACTGCACACCAAAGGAAATGGTGCATTAACGTGTGGCCCAACAAAAAGGGGCAAGGGAGCGATTTGGAGTCTCATTACGCTAAATAAGAAGCAGCCTTTCAGCCTTGGCTTGATGAAGGGTGGAGGGGGCACAGTGAGCACAAAAGAGTAAACAACCTTGCTGGCCAGCCCTGACCCTAAGCTTCTAGGCACACTCCTAATGTTGCTCTTAGGCTGTCGTCTTCCCCCAAAGCCCAGTCCTAACCAAACTCATCCTCCCTATCAGAAAACCATTTCAGCATTCTTTCAATGGGCTTGGGCAGGAAACTCTGGGCTCTTTCTGTTCAATTCTATTCTATTTGATAGGGGCCATGCGGAAGGGGTGCAGAGGTGGTCACATGTCAATGGCCACAATCGTAGTAGATTACAGCAGAATGTTAATATCTCAGTGATGACTTTGGGAACTTCTAGAACATTCTCGCAGGCCAGCTCTCTAAACAGGATGAATATATGTTTATTCTGCTCAAGTACAATTTGGAAGGTTTTGTGTCAATCCCTCTATGTGAAAGAGGAAGGTAAACAAAGCACATCCTACACAAACTCCCCATTTTAAAATGAAACTACATTTCCCCCTTCCCTTTGGAATCACGGCTGCTAAATGAATGGATCCTAAAATGTGATCTAATCTTCATCTAAGTCATAATAATTAAACAAATGTTTTAATGAATGTCACCGATGCAAAAAGTATAATACTAAGAAGTGGAACCTCCTTAACTGGCAATAATACCAACCATGTATGTTCGGTAACGTTTTACATTAACTGAACCTTCATAGTGCTTTCATATTGCATTCATAAAATGTTCAGTGCACCTTCACAATGTATTCATTACGTATTTATAAAACATTTATAAACATCATGTATGTATACCTTAACATCCTAAATGCCTTGAGTTGTAATATAAATTAATGACAAACATTATATAATATCAACAAACATTATAATTGTATTATCATGTAATGTTTGTTATTAATATATATTAAAGCTGTTAAGGGATGTTAAGGTGTACTTACATGCTGCTTATGAATGTTCTAAGAATGCATCATGAAGGTGCACTTAATGTAAAGCGTTACCATATGTTCTGTAGCTGTTGCTGAAACCTGCACAGAGGTTATGAGCTATTTTGGCCAATTCCTCTCTATAAAACTTTCATATATCTTTAGGGTATCTTTCACGAAAAGGCTGCTTCTGATCTGATTATTTCAGTGGGTCTGAGGTTGGAAATCGGACTTGGCCATTGTAAAGTACAAAAATTCATTGTTAAAAGTCATTCTGTTGCTGATTTAGTTCTGTGTTTTGGATCATTGTCCTGTTACAACCCAACTTCTTATGAATGTTAATTCACAGACAGATGCCAAGACATCATGCTGTAGAATTTTCTGGTGCAACTTGGAATTCACTGGTCCCTCAATAACTGCAAGCCATCCAGGCCCCAAGGCAGAGTAACAGCCACACATTATAACACTCTCTTCACGGTCTTGTTTTCTCCAAACATAATGCAATGAACATTTACCAAAACCTTCAACTTTGATATCATCATCTCAAAGAGCAGTTTTTAGTGCCATAGAATCTCAAGCTGGTCTTCAGCAAACCTGAGACAGGTAGCGATGTTCTTATGAGAGCTGTGGATTCCTCTGTTGTTACCACCATAAACAACAGGACAGACGGACGTAAATAGAATAAAAGTGCCAGGAGATCCCTATCTGTCACCCTAGGGATCTTTGTTTCATTGCAAGCCCTTCTCCTAATCTTTGCAGGAGGTCCATTCCTAGGGTAACTAAAGTTTTTAGATATCATATTGTTCAAAATATTATAAGATTCATTAGGTTCACTAAAATCTCACATGATATGTTCATATTGTATTGTAATAGAATTCTCTTGTGAAGGACAGGTAATCAAAGTTGTTTGTGTGTGTGTGTGTGTGTGTTTTGTAACAACAGGCAATTCAAACCCACTTCTGAACTGATTGGAACACCTGACTCCAATTACCCTCTTTTCAAAAGGTCATTATCCTAGAGATTGTACTTGTTCTATAAACCATGTTTAAGCCAGTCTTTCAATAAAGACAACGTAAGCAAAAGGCAAAATGTTGTGTTGGTTAAATAAATCTATTGTTATAGATTAAGTGAAGATCGGATTCACATTAAGGCAACAATTCATGCAGAAATCCCAATAATCTCAAAGGGCGTGCAAACTTTTTCCTACAACTATACATCAAAGGACCCTCTGGCATCAAAGCAGTGCTGAATTTGGACAAAATCCCCCATCTGAATACAGGGCACTATTATCGACTAAAATAAGTAACAAATATGCAGTAAGTGTACCTTACAAAGCAAATAAATCCAGCTCTTTGGCAAACTGAGTAATATTTAAGAAATATCAACCATTATGCATTTCCTGAATGCATCATTTCCTCTGAAAGCAACACACATATACATTGGCAGTTTGTTATTATTACAGTCTAACATTTAGGCAGTGTGCTGTGAGGCCATATTACTCTCTATTCTGCAGTCAGAGGACCCTGAAGTGATACATTCTTTTTCTTTTTGGGAGGGTGAAACACTGATACACAGAGGTGGTCTCCCGTCGAGACCAAAGTGCCACACAAAGTAAGGGATCTGGAGAAATTTTAAACAGACTGTTTCTGAATCTGAGATCCAGTATATGCCTAAATGTGGGGTGATGGTGGCGCAGGAGGTAGTGCTATCGTTCGGCAACTGGAGGGTTACAGATCCGAGTTCCTCCCGACCTCATCGAAGTGTCCTCAATTGCTCCCGGTGAGCAGGCTGGTGCCTTGCATGGCAGCCTCTGCCACTAGTGTATGAATGTGTGTGTGGATGGGTGAATGTGAGGCATGAATGGTAAAGTGCTTCGAGTGCTCGCAGGAGTAGAAAAGCGCTATATAAATGTAATCGATTTAATTTATTTATCTAACAATGGTTCAGACATCCACAAGAAACAGAACAATGGACAAGTGTCAAATATTGAGACTGGAAGACAACAGGGAAAAAAAGCCATCTGACTCTGCACTTTAAAGTCTTTTTGGGAACTTTCATTTTTGACTGTGGTGTATCTTTCTTTTGAGAGATACTGCTAGATCAGGTAAGAAGCACCACTGTCAAATGTTATTGTTTGTGCTCTCATTCGAAAACATCTCTTTGAAAAGCACTTGATCTCGCAAGTACAGTTCAAGAGGCTGGAGATGCATGAAACCTGTTAGTGGAGATTCATCTAAATGGGGGCGACACAATGTGGCTCCACTTTCAGTCAGGTAAGCCCTGTTCATGCCAAATGAGTGAGCATCAGCAGCAGTGAGTCTGCAGCTGCATACAGAATGCCAACGATGACTTCTCAGGAACATTTTTAACACTCCTGTCCTGTCCCAGCTGTCTGGAGCAAAAGTTCACAAAGACAGAGCCAGAAAACTCTGGCCAAACTAAAGGAGTTAATGCTCAGCTGCATGAGGGTGGAAGCCTGGGGATTTGGCTGGACCGCCAGAATTAGGCCTGTCGTGATAAACGATAAATCAATTAATTGCACGATAATTAAAATGAGGTCGATAATTTTTCCAGCCACAATAATTTCCATTTGCATGCTTGTTTGTTTTCCTTGTGTCTCTCTTTTCCAAATGGGAATATCGGGTGTTTTTAGCAAACCAACTCATTTGGCTCACCAAGAAGAGCCGGCTCTTTCGGCTCCTAAACGGCTCTTTTTAAAAAACTCCCCTCTCTCTTCGTTTAACCTGATGCTGATTAGCGTGACCTGATTTGAGCTTGTTAAAAATAAGACGCCACCTCGTGGACGGGTTTTTTCGAAAGACAACGTGTTCCGGCTACTGTAGTCCTTCATGTTGAGGCAGCTCAAAAACCCGGACATGTCCATAAACATTATAATCATCGTTCACTAAAAAGAGTCGGCGCAAAGAAGTGCCTCATTCGCGAATGACACATCACTACTAATGAGGCGGGAACTCTCGTGTCAGTGGGATCTTTGCACGGCAGCCTCTGCGTTCATGGAAATGCGGCTCGCTCATTTCTGGACTGTGAAAAATGGCATTGGTTTATACATGCCGTTTACAGGACTTGCCCAAACTCATGATCAACGACGTACATTGCTTTTGTAAATCCTTCTCCAAAGTACCAACGAGTAAATTACAGAAGGGCTTTAAGATGTTTGCCTTGTCTTACATCCACAGATACGAAGGGGAGTCTTATTCGTTCAGCTTTGTGGCTGGCGTTAGCTATAGCTTATGCTAATAGACGTTACTCCCGGAGTGTATGCATGTGGCAATGAAATAATTATGAACATCCCCAGTCATTATAGAGGAGAATGTTTAACATAATATGTTCTATATGTGCTTAAGTACACATTGATATTCTTAGTGTCAACCAGAAACATGAGAACAGGAGAGGTTGCTGCTTCAGCTCCATGAAGAAGCACGACAAACATCACAGTGTAAAAGTATGGCAGCACTGGTAATTTGTCAGAGTTCTAATTAAAGCTGTTCAATATTCAGATTTAGACTCATAGACTCATCAAAGCTTATGACAAACCGCCATAAAACGAGACACTGAGATGCTACAGCGACAATGTTGTAAAAATACACTGTATAAATAAAATCCAATATTTAGGTTCAGCATTATACTGTATTATATAGTGTATTTTAGTTATACACAGTTCAGTAATTTAATTTGTAAAGTACTGTAATTTGAAAAGCATTCGAAATTGTTGTACTATATTTTGCAATCAAAATTAGTGACGCTGTTCGTTTTATTACCTATTATTCATGTAGGAAATATACACGTCAGTTAGACAGACATGTAGAAGAAAAAAATCGGCGTGTTCACTATAAGCAGTAAAGTAAAACGTGGCAATAAATTATATAAATGTGAGTATAAATATGTGGGATTTGCCGAATTTCGCAGAGGTGTGCGTAGAAACTTAAAACTTGATTGTATTTTGAGGAAGTTGTTCACTTTTATTATTATTATTGTTTTTTTTTAGCTTCTGAAACACAAGTTTATCTTTTCTTGTGCTCATAGTTACTCAAACCGGAAGCAAGTCCCCTGTATTTTGCACTGGTGGATATGACGTTACTGCTTTATGCGCACAATATTATTATACGACAAAATAATATAATATAATTTTATCGTGATAATTCCGGGGACAATTTATCATCCAGCAAAATTGGTATCGTGACAGGCCTAAGCAGAATCCCATGCAGTCTAATCCTACAAAGGGCACATTTGTCTCCATGCACAATCCTGTGGATATGCCTGTTCACAGCACAGCTGTCAGGTGATTGGACATTTGCTCCATAAAAAGTATTTTTAAAAACTATCGTTTAATTCCCTGTTTCCTTGTTAGGGAAACAGACCTACCCAAAGAATAGTGTAGAATAACAGGAGGTTCACACATAAACACTGCTAAGATTTGTTGGTATTGGAAGCACAGCAAAAAAAAAAAAAAAAAAAAAAAAAAAAAAAAAAAAAAAAAACTACAAATCCCAGAGTAAAATAAAACACAAACATTTGGCCTGAACATAGCTCCTTGACTAAATGCCAGGACTGCAGTCCCCGTGGGAACACGGATGCAGACTCCACTGAGCAGGGAAGCTGCAGGCCAGTGGAACAGCCTCCCTGTCGGGTCCTTTCACTTCTCCATTCAGACAATGGAACTGCAAGTGTTTTTCATTTTGAGAACCAGAGAAAACCAAGCGAACATATGGACCTCATTAAACACGGTAGTCCGATGACATCATCATCACGTAACTGAGTTTCCTCCTTACGCTGCCCCCCACCCCGCTTGCTTCCTAAGTGGCACTTGTTCTGAGATGCAACAAGGGTGATCAGCCTTCGAAAAGCTCCCCAGCTCTTTGCCATGCCTGACCCCATCTCACTGCACTTCTTGCCAAGGAAGAATGGATGTGTTTCACCAAAGCGAGAGGCGTGAGTTGATTTAATGAGTCCAACTCAAACAAACAGGGTGTTAAATTTTGGAAAAGAAGACCGCTTCTGGAAAGACCCCTGAAATGGACCCCCTGCCACCATGATGTCCTTGCAAAAATGATGCAAGTGAGATGCTACACGCAAGTAAGCAGGTGACATGTGTCCACCAGCAAATCTTTCATTTCTTTCTGAGGTTTGACCACCAACCGCGCTTTCATATACCTGTGCATTTTGCTGGTTTTACACATCCAAGGACCCTAGCATTCATGGTAATGTTACGACACATGCCCCACGATTTTGCAGTGTTGCTCTTGCCATTTATTTAACAAACTCAAGCTGCCTGGTTTTCTTTTGCTTTTTCCCCCCAAGCGTCCGTTTCCTGTCCAGCAATGATACACTGAACAGATTAGCTTCACAGGCATGTTCATAAACAACAAACTCATGCTACAGCATAATAAACATCATGTTGTTAAACCCAAGGCATTATGGGAAGCTGCCAACTCACCATTTGTGGCCTTCTGCACTGAGGCCATCTCTCTGCAGAGCTGCTTCGGCCTCGTCCCGTCCTGTGGAGGAGAGAAAGAAAGAAAGAAAGAAAGAAAGAAAGCGAGGGAGAGAGAGTGCTAGAGTCAAATGAGTACCAAAATGAAGCCTGCTGAAGCAAGTAAAATGATCAGTCTCAGGCTTCGTCGATACTACAGCCACCTTCCCATATCACAGGCCCCGGCCATTTGCCATCTCCCTTAAGGAGGGACCTGAGTGGTAGACGACTTGCTTTTAGGACAGTCTAAAGCAGGAAATGAGTGCATAAGCATTTATGGCTTGACAAAGAGGGAATGCTTAAAACACCAAAGGGGCAAGACATGAAGCCTTTACCCTCAAGAGCATGCAGGGCATGTTGTCTGAAAGCAAAAGCACTCCGACTGAAGGGGCACATCACCCTAAAGATACAAGTCTTGAAAAGCAAGCAGCTCTTCCTAAGAACAGCTGTTTTCTTGAGCCTCTCAGACCTAAAATCAGCCTGCTGTAGCTAATGAACAATTTGAATAAAACATTTAAGTATCTAAAAGACTATAAATAAAAAGGAAATGTTTATTTGTAAATAATTACTTCACTTCCCTTTGTTTGTATCTTCCGCTTTCAAACCATCACGAAAGGTTTGCCTTGTTAAATGACACAGCTCTGTTCATTAATGCCAGGGCTTTGAAAAGTCATTCATTTTTTCTGGGTAAATTCAAATTAGGGAACTTGTCGGGGTGGCAACCAGAGCCCAGCTGAACTGGAAGTTCTGGCCCTGAAGGCTCCGGAACAGGGTTTCTGGTTTCCTCTGCATCCAAAGCAACCACCAGCTCCAGCAGA
The DNA here is from genome assembly GCA_026779605.1 of Mormyrus hasselquistii. Lineage (NCBI taxonomy): Eukaryota > Metazoa > Chordata > Actinopteri > Osteoglossiformes > Mormyridae > Mormyrus > Mormyrus hasselquistii. The sequence continues at coordinate 16,510,555 of JAODKE010000028.1, read as the reverse complement.
CTGTTGGTAATTAGTCAAAGTGGATGCAGACGGGGCTTTGGTCCAACACAATAGCTGAACCTCACCCTAAATGGGCCCAAGGAAGGTACTTCTGCACCTCTTGTAAGTTACTTAAGTAGTAAGTTACTGTTAGCTTTGTTACCAAAAGCACAAGTGTTGATCCAAACGCATTAACCACACCCAGCTCACGGCCAATCATGCAAATAAATGAACTGATACAGTCCTAATTATGGAAAAAGACCTTGAAATTCCTGCTGTCATCTCAACCTAAATTGCAGGCCCAAAGCCAGCACCATATGTTCCCAACAGTGTGTCTGAATAAAAATCCCAACCCAAACCTTCATGAATGGCAAAGTAACAGAAATACAGGTGCATCTTGGAATAGGTGAGAAGGCAATGATTCTGTTCCGGTTCACCTCTGTGCTTGTAGGCGGAAGGTTGGAAACATGGAAAAGGTCAAGAATTCTTTGGATCATTATTTTAAACATAAGACGCTTAATCCCAGCTCAAACCATGACCACATCACACAGTGACCTACGAGCTTCCTGAGGAGAATCTAGAAAGATGACGGCATGTAACAGTTCTGATCTATTACACCTTTAACTGCCAGGGGAATTCCTGGTCTTTATCTGCCCTTATGCATCAAAATGTTCCCCTCTTGGCTCATCGTCCATTTCATTCTCCTTCCCCTTTGATAGGGCCAAATAATTAATCGGTCCAGCACCCAGATTTGTGGAGTTAAGCTAATCTTTTCCCTGCAGGATGGCCTGTTTGTAATTCCTGAGTTACCTACTGGTGTTCTCAGTACAAAAATCGAACACAGTCACGCACGTGTCCTCAGCCATTAGTCTGCGGAAGCACTGTTGTCTGGGAAACATAAATCTCACATCCCAAGGTTGATGTGTGCACCCGTACCAGGCAAGATGGTCCAGGTGGCCCTTGTTGGGTCCGTGACTATTTTAAACTTAAGGATTAAAGATCTTACGCCTATGTTGACCATACATGATAAACAGCCTTTTTGGCAGAAGTTGAAGGTGATTCCCAGGCTTTTTCCCCCAAGTCTTTCAAGTTTGTTTCCATATCCACATATTGCACTCAAGGAAAATAAAAACATGTGATGTGTCTTGCGCGAACAATCCTGAAAGGCCTTCTTGTTTACAAAGACAGCAGATGAACTGGAGCCCCACAGACCCAAGAAGTTTGAAAAAGCAGGAAAGGAGGTAAGATACCTTGTTCCATGTAGGCCTTCTTCTCCTCCGCATCATCTGTGATCTCGTACACGTCACTGTAAGCACGGGCCAGCCGCCACAAGAACTCTGCATCTTCTCCAAACTGAATAGGAAAAATAATGACAACTGCTGCTAAAAGAAAGGGTAGTAATGGACTCATCTGAAGCGAACCCAGGCAACACAAGAACATCTCCAAAGCTCTAGAGGAGAGCCAGATGCCTGGTCAATGCACATTGGAGAAACCCATTAAGTAACAACATGGGCTTCAGAAATATTCCTACCCGGAAAGTATCAGAATAACCCAGAGAACAATGGTCCAGCTTGAAGCAGGATCATGGGATTTCCTGTCTTTAGGTGTGTAAAATATCACTTCCTCTGAAGCCCTGCAGAGAACTTAAAAAAATTCTCTCCATAGTCTTAATCCACTTGTTTTCAGCATGTGCTGGTCACTTTGCTGCTATTTAATTAACCTGCCCTGACGTGAGATGGGAAACCTGTGGCCATCTGCAGGGTTACTGTCAGTTATAACACCTTGCCTGCCTCCCAGTCCTCACCACCTTGGAAAACCGGCACCCCTTGAATTTGATTATTACATTATGAAGGGTCTGTTTTCTTCCTGATCTGAGGACAAAAATTACACCAAATTCCAAAAAACAGCACGACAATAGATATTGTTATAGTTGAAATAGCCAGTATCTTCACTCTGCCAATGGACCAGTGTGTCCAAAAAAGCACAGCCTTAGGTAAGGAGACTGAATAAGCAAACTTTGACAGAAAATAAACTCAATCAAAAAGACACGCAATAACTTGAGATGAAACGTGGACAGAACGTTTCCTCTGCACAAACACTACACGTGCTGCAGCCAAGAGAAAAGCAGGAAAGCTCTCAAACAGGCAGATGAGTGCCTGAATTAACGGGTCCCACCCTTGGCATCATGATTAGAGGGGAGCTACACATCGTAGGCTTCTTCTTGCAACCTCAGCTAGGGCATACCAGTGTCTGAGATGAAGGACACCCCCACCATCAAGTGGGAAAAAAAACAGACCAGTCATGTAATATTAGTATTACTGTTTTGTAGAAGTTTTCTCTGACTTGTTCTAATGATTACAGTCACAAATGTCAGTAATTTCTCAGTAAAGCTGGAAAAATTCTCTACTGTACTAGCATATGGTATGGTAATAAATGCTGCTTTGTTGAGACTGCCTGCGGTTGTAGACTGTCCTCCTACATTTTCCCAGGAAGGCCATGCCTTCGCCTTACCTGGGGTTGGCTAGCACGCAGCAGCTTGTAGCCCTCGGCCTTCTCCTGAGCACTCCCAGCATGCAGGGCATCGCTCTGGGAGAGAAGTCGTGCCAGCTCCCCACCAGGCAACTCCGCGTCCAGGGGCAACGTGAGCCCCATCTCCTCTTCTTCCGCGTAGGAGTCCTTTCTCAACGTTCTCACTGTCGCACAGCTCTGCTCTTCCTCGTCATCACTCTCCCTTTCCACCTCTTTGTCTGTCTCCCGATCTGTGTCTGCATTGTAATCAGATTCCGGGTTGGCAGTGGTGTACCTGCAAGTGGGATGGCGGATGACTGGTCATTGGCTGGTGCTAAACATGTACCCATAAGACACATCACGCATGCAGTTACCACAAAGCATGAAACCCACTTATGAAGCTAAAAACTACTACTTTCCCTTTGCCTCTCTTTTCTGTCTGTAAAAGTTCATAGTTTTATATTTCTAATTGCCCCAGTTTTCCCCATCTATAAATTTTTGAATGGCTTGCTTATACAAGAAACTCTGGATCAAAGTGTCTAGGAAGTAAATAAATAAAGAAATGACGTTGCACATAACACAGAGCTTTTGCGGTTTTCTTCTGGCTCTCCTTATGAGTTTGCACTTCACCGAAATAACTTGCACATTGCTCCCTGGAGAGACATTACACAGCAAGATCTGACTCAAGCCCTTCCAGGGACAATCATCCTATTTCCCATTATTGTTTGGTGCCCCACTGCATTTTCCAAAATGAGGCAGGAAGGAGGGAAGATTTTAATGGTTCAAACTAACACCCACTACACCTTTGAATGGTGGCTTTTCTTGATGAAGAGGGCGAGGAAGATCTTCGAAGCGCTCCTTTATTTCCTCTTTCTATCTCATGGGAAATGGCCTCCCCTTGGACAAGCTCACACTGGAAGTAACACTGGCTAATGGCTACATATGTCCGAGGACCCGGAACAGGAAGTCACAAAGGATCCAACACGAAGTTACCATATCTCAAGGAAAGCATTCTAAAACTGTGTTCTCTTAGCACATATGTGCACTGATTCTAGCCCTTGCTCCCACTGGCATCCTGTTTTCCTTCCCGTAGAAGATGTCTTCTGCCCTTTAGAGATAAAACTAAAATAAAACCACATGAAGTGAACCGCCCTCCCCTTAAATAGCCAAATCTAACCTCTAACCTCGTTTGTTTTTAATGGCTCCTTTTCCTAAAACATCACACCGTTGGCCTAGTGTCACTGAAAACTATTTTCGGAAATTATTTTGAGTATGGAGATAAAACCATGGGCCCATGAGGTTAAGCTTTTCTGCACCTGGATTGCTTATTTCTGATTAAATTCATATATAGCGGTGACAGAAATACGGATGCAGCAGTTCTACCCAATGAATCACCACCCCTGCTGTTTGACTATACAAAACAAAGCCTTAGCTTCAGACTTGAGAAATCTGCATGGGGCATCATACGAGGCCTGGTACATACCCGCCTTCACTCTCGCCATCATACATGCTGACCCCACTAGCGGTGAAGTAGATGGAGCTGGAGCTAACAGAGTCAGTACGCTCCCGTGGAAGAAGATGCCTACGGCGGCGAGCAGCCTTCTGGCTCTCCTCGAGGCTGGCCCTGGGGGAAAAACAGCAGAAGAGAACTGTGGGAAAATGCGCTGGTGTTTAGCTATGAGGAGCAGCAGAAAAACTCCACGCCACATCAAAGATACAAACAGCAGTTCCTTTTACGCAATCGGCATTTTGGCAGAAATGGTAAGTCTGTCGAACAGCACGGACTGGTTTCTCTCAACATACCAATGGTATTTCACAGATAAGAATGTTCTCAGATTAAATAATTAAGATGCTACAGGACTATTCAAATCACGGTCCTCAAGGGCCGAGCACTGCTGTTTTTCCAGCTTTCAAATCTGGACCTCGATTACAAATCCAGGCCTTGTTTTCATTTCTTCCAGGTAGGTAGCTTAATAATTACCGATTCTGAATGGCTGGAGACTTCATATCTGACTCGCAGGTAAAGGAAGGCTGGTAAATCAGCAGTGCATGGATCTTGAGAACCATGATTTGAATAGCCTTGCCCTAGGGCAGGGGTGGGCAATCATGTCCACAAAGGGCCGGTGTGTATGCAAGTTTTTGGTATAACATTTAGGTCAGCTGTTCAAACCCAGGTCTGAAGAGTCTTCAGCCAATCAGTCCTCTAATTAGGGAGTTGCAGCGAAAACCCACATACACAGCGGCCCTTTGCGGATAAAACCGCTGCTGCCCTAGAGCAAAGCTACTGCCCTAGAGCAAAGCTACCCACATCAAAGTTGGGAGAACATACTCACTTGACATCCTGGACAATCTGCACTGCGATGCCCTGAAGGCTGCCCCTCAGCTCTGCCACCTCTCCCTGCAGGTCAGCCACACAGTGGAGCACCTCGTCCAGCCAATGTCTCAGCTCCCCTTGCTGATTGGGCAGCACCAACGCTGCCCCCCCAGCAGCACTGTCACAGACTGACACACCCAGGTACCAGGATACCACATGAGAGAGACCATGGCTGGCAATTAATTAAGCAAACCATTTGCAAAATACACAATAAGCTGTCTAGTGGTTCAGCAAAGGTTTATTTAAACGTAGACATATGAACATGAGATAGAGGTGCAACACCGCTGTTCATGTTCACCAGCAGGGGGCGGCTCCCCACCCATCCCAGAACAAATTTACAAATTTTGAAGAGTAAAATCACCGTCTTTCGATTCGCAAAACGGATGTTATTTCAAAGCTGTAACGAAAAAATTCTCCTCAACGAAATAAACCCATTAACTTGAATATTCAGGTGAAGCCCTTTTGGTGTTTATTCAGTCCATCCCTTACCTGACCTCTCACGCGCTCCCGCGCTCACAATGGCGACGCCGCCCGGCACGCGCGGAGCCGACCGCTCCCTCTGAGGTATTTTTCCCCTTTCTTCTCTTCTCCTTTTCCTTTCCTTGAAAATCATAAATATGACCAGTACCGTCCCCGCCGCGGCCCCCACGCCCACACTAATCCAGGTACCTCTTCCGAGCTTGTCCATGGTAAATTTCGTAATCTGCGTGGAAAACCTGGAAGTATATTCTCGTAGCTATGTAATAAAGTAGCTTTGGTGCGCTAAATGTACATGAGTTATTATCTGTCTAGTTGCCAGAGTTTATTTTGAAATGTGTGCGTATACCTACTGTACGCTAAAGTTTTTATGTTCGTCCTTCATAATATCTATCATCCGTATATCTGTATTGGGACGTTGTCCACGCCTGTCTCGAATTATGATAACATTAAATATTTAAATGTTCCTATCGGTATATTACATTAGCGTCATATTAAGAACAACGACATGCGCAAGTTCAGTTTCATTTCGTTTTCGCTAGGTGAAGGGGGAAATCACCACGGTGACACCGCAGCTGAGGGGCCGTGGTCACAACATAATGATTCCGACAGGAAACACATGCACAGTGTAGAACGCGCCCCATCGTATGGTGGTTTTATTATTTAACATCCCGCATTTAAAGTACGCATTTATCCATTTCGTAAGTCTTCCAGTAAATTAGGCACAATAGTACGTGTAACAGTGATTAATTGTATTTATTATGGTTATTTTTTTATTTTCTGCCATTTGGAAATCGTTTTATTTTTCTCATAGTACCCTCCCAGATAGACCTTCAAATTAAAGATTGTATCATTGCCTGAGAAACGGAAATTAAAGTTCCAGTACGTCAGAGATTGAACTGTACATCATAGGTCAAAACATCGTTTCTGTGATTTTAATACTGATATTAAAACCTAAGCAAACAACGACATCATTAGTGTAATTTAATAAAAAAAAAAAGCCTGAATGCACATGCATCTTAAACAAAAAAATCAAAGCCTTAAATTAATCTTATATATCACTTAAGTCCAGTTAATGAAAGATAATGTTAATTTTACAATTTATAAAATAAACTGTTTCAAAGCAGCAATAAAAAGTGTTAAAGTGTTGTCTAGGAAAATTGTCAAGGTTTTCTTTATAAACATTGATTTGTGAACACTTTATATCTAGAAGCATATTTAGATGAATATCGCCAAAGTTATTATGTGTGAATGTGCGCGCGCGCGCGCGAGAGAGATATCTTTGTGGGGTCTTTTCATTCATTTTATGGGGAAAACTCTAATCCCAACATGGCGACCTTAATCCCTACCCTTGCCCTATCCTTAACCATAAGTAACCAGACAATACGGGACTTTTGGCACTTTTAGTATTTGACTAAATTCACAGATCTTATTGGGGACCTAACAAAAAATTGACCTCACAACGTCAAAAACAGGTTTTTATTACATTGTGTGGGATATTTGGTCCCAACAATGTAATATAAACCTATTACACACACATACACACTATATCCATGTTTCATGTTTCGACTTAAACACAGTAGGTACCCATACTTTATCCAAGCCACAGAATTATATGGGAAATACGTGGCGAAACCAGGAAAACCATGAAGGATGGCAATCTCATTTAGGGAAGTCTGGATATCGGATTGTATCGTTTTGAAAGTTCCTCCGATATTTTTGTAATGAAATGCAAACATTTATTACGTTATTATGGCCACCTGGTACAGTTGCATAACTGTTACAGATTTTGTTGGACTGTACAATAACAATAAAGCATTCTTTTCTATTCTGTTATTTTCTCTTCCAGGCATTTTGAAAATAATTATGGTCATATATAAGGCGACATTGATTAATCGTGTTTAAGCGGGTTATTTGAGTGTGTTATTTTTATTTGACAAACTGGAGAATTCAGCTTCCCAAGAAAACCATAGTAAGTGCGCTTCTTCAACCGTTTACAAGCAGTGTAATTCACAAAGTACTCCGGCATTTGATTGGTTAGTTGCGATGGGCGTTTCCGTATTCCGTGTTAAACTCAACGTGAGCTCAGGAGGCAGAAAAGCGGATTGTTCCTGAAGTAGCTTCCACGGACCCGAGCCAAAGACCATCCCAGGGGACCGCACTTCGCACGCCTACAAGACCGGAATGCCTTATATTCTCATCAGCACTCAGATCCGTCTGGTTCGTATCTCGTCTTCTTGTAAGGACTGCGATACCAGGCTGGCGCACTCGCCCTTAATAGTCGAGATGGTTAAAGGATTTTGTGCAGCGTTCATGCACATAAATTATTTGTTGAATTTTTTAATGGACGCGAGTTCCTTTTGTTAGCTTCGATCGCTGACAAGATTCCGATTTAATATAATAATTGGTTATAAGTATTCTGGTATTGTCCGTCAATGGTCTACTGGAGAATGCTTCGAATAGCAAATAAACATGATGTCAACAAATGGTAATTAACTGGCTTTTCAGCAGCCACAAGTATGACTTGGCAAATGGATCTTTAATTATTTAAACAATGCGATGCGTGTTTTGCATAGTTGTTCAGTTCTTCGTGACAAAAAGACAATGTGCACTCGAATTACGAAGCCACTGGCGGCTCAGAAATTTAGATCGTCACTCCTCCTAATCCAATTTTAACACGTGGTTAAAAAAATCAACTGGCCAAACGAATAGACTCCAAATGATTGCGGTAAATAATAAACTAAATTATTTGCAAAAATAATAATCTGAAAAAGTTATTTCAGAATTTGCATTAAGAAACCAATGACCGCACCCCTCCCCCCCCCCAAAAAAAACATTAATAAGATAATATAAAAACAGGCAACGCAGTAAATGTAGGAATTGTTTAAACGAGTGACCATAACGACTTTAAGATGTAATTATGCAGTTGGCCCGTATAATGATCGTCCCATGGAGTCAGTTCATTTTGAAAAACCCAAGGAGACCAGTATGATTCACAGTATGCCTGACTTTTTTGCATTCCGGTGATTGTATTTTGATCACCACAAGAAAAGGATACAAGAATAAGCAACAGGTGTTGCAACCTGGGAAGTGATGGAATACTGGCTGATAAAAGCTTTGTATTATCAGTACAGTCTTATGCAAAAATACAGTGGTGCCAGATATTATCTTTGCAGGCTAACTTTTATGTATACTCAGGGTACTATGCGTTGAAAATGTGTATCCATGCATCAGCACCAGGGCCAAGATGTGGTATCCCTGGAACAGAGCCTCAAAGATGAAAACTAGGTATAATACAACCGCGTGATTCAGCAAAGATCAACAGCTGTTTCAAACACCTGTATCTTAGAGCCATAGAGTACCTGCCTTTCTTTTAAACCTAATAATATGTTACGTTGCAGCCACCTAATGGGATTAGGGTCACTAAATTTATCTGAAAAAATTATGCCTTATACATATAGGCTTATATAGCGTACTGGACTTATTTGTTTGATGTCTATTAATTTGAGAATTTGAGGCGCTAGTCTTACTCTGTCCTCCTGCTGTTGGTTTCAGGAGACTGGACCCACAATGGTAGGAGATGAACATTCAGATCCAGTCATAATGAACTACCTGGGAGCCAGGAAGACAACGATGCTGGGTAACAACTTGTAGGTATTGATTGTCAGAAGTAAATCAGTGGTTGTGTGAAGATGATATGAAAAAGGGTAGGGGGGGGATCCATCAATAAAAATATCTAGACCAGAAGGAGAGATGAAAGCTGTTAGGACATATTGCACATTCTTGTACATTTTAATAGGGCACTTACACAGCCCTATTCATCTTGCTGTTTTTGTGAAAGCAAAAAGAGGCCTTTGAAACAGTTATATAGACACATCATAGACATAGTCACACGGTCTTGGGGGATCCCAAACGGCAGTCTTTCTGAAAAGATCCCACCGTTTGTTTGACCACTGATATTTGCCGAACGGAGGTCAGGGACATTGAGGCATTTACTGGTGCTGCCAAAAAGCTGTCCCAGTTTAACCAGAAACATTACATTACATAACTCCAGGGTTAAATCTGATCGCCGCAGCTATTGGCATTTCGTTGGGGCACTGCAACATTAGCTGGGCAGCATGCGGGGCTTTCTTCTGCGTCGTCTTCAGCGGGTTCGCCCCCCTCCCCATCTTTCAGATGGACAGTTAAGGGGAGACGGGGAATTCATGTCAATCGACAAAGAAAGAAAAAATGGAATTATGTGTAATGCTGAAAAAGAGGCCACTTTTGAGCCTGGAAGCCAAACGAAACAGAACTAATGGTGCATTGTGGGAATGTCACACTGTGTAGCCCAATGAACAAGAGCTTACAAGACTACTCATGGGGAGGGGGTGAATTTATAAGGGCCCCTCCAACTAATATACGTTCCTCCATGTCTGCCTGTCTTGCAGCTCAGAATACCACGTGGACGATCCTCCTCGGGTTGTTCTGGACAAGCTAGAGAACATTGGGTTCCGTCTGGTGACCATGACCGGCGTGGGCCAGACGCTGGTGTGGTGTCTGCACAGAGACACAGTCAGTCGGGTCGCACCAGCGCCTGCACGCGAGTGGGCCGACACAGACCCCACCAGTAGGGTCCCAGAGGGGCCACAGGCCTTTCCGTGTCAATAGGGTAATGTGGGGTGGATGTGGGTGGTCAGGGTTTTTTACTTTTAATTTTCATCTTATTATAATCTTCATCTGTCTCATGTAAAATGTCGAATCTAAACCAGTATTCTCTATTCATGTATTGTTATTAATTATTTTTTTAATAATGGTGCCGTCCTTGTTTTTATTCAATACTAAGCTTAATGCAACTAAGTCTAGCCAGAGAAGTGTTTACATGCACCAAAAATGTGTTTTCTGTTTGTGTGTCTGAGAGCCTGTGAAGTGCCACTGACAGCAGGAATGACATATAATCCCATTTGTGAGTGTAAAGTATTTCTTTTGTTAGGGGGTGATGAAGAAATATGTTCTCAACCTGCCCGGACCGTGTGGTTTTGGACATCCTTGAAAGGCCAGGGGTAAATTCAGACTCTTCTATCCATTCTAGGAAGGACTAAACCCCCCTTGCTGGGCTCCCACCCCCAGTGTGCAATGCAGTCATGCTGGGGGGTGTGCGACACAAAGAGTCTCTGGGTCATATTTACAGAGCGTCCCGAAGGCGGCTAAATATACACAGAATGGATGCGGCCCTGGGGGGCTGTGAGGAGGAGCTGAAGGGGGCGGGGGGTGGACGAGGCGGCGCGGCGGCTCAACGCTGAACTCCCTGTTCCCAGCATGCAGCAGTTCGCCATTGCTGTCGATACTGTGCTCATTTGTGTGCAGATGAGAGATCTGCGTAAACGTGCCAAATGTGCGTAACAAGAGGCAGCATACAGAAAATAAAGATGGCAAAAGGTTTTCCTGTCTGTGTTCCCCTCATTTATCTCCAGACATAGTTTACCGTGGCTGTCGAGGGACGGGAGATGCAGAAGGACCATGCTAATAAGCTCACAAGCCGAAGAAGCTATTCTACTTCTCCTCTGATCAGAATCTGTGCTGGTGAACTTGCTCCCAGCCACCCCACCAAACTGGGGCCCTGATACGGTACAAGAAAACAGAACTTTAAAAACAAGGCCCTGGACTGATTATAGAACATCTGGCAGGCACGGAGCTCCATGTGCCCTCCTGCAGGCCAGTGAAGGGAAAACCCAGCGGTGGGGCCTCCTAGGGAGAACCAGCTGCTTCAGACAGGTTCCTGACAGGTTCAGGTGTAAATGCTGCAGTCAGGGGGGGCTATAACCAAGCGAACAAAGACCAGGTCGCCTGAGCCAGACCCCACCTGGCAATCACCTTCATTCCGGCAAACTGCCTTAAGTGTACCTCAAAAGGTAGGTGTTAGATTTGTTAGGTAAGAGGAGTTGGCAGAGATGGGCTATTCAGCGTGTAGGTTACCAGCGTTCCTGCCAGGTCTGTGGGGGGCGCGACCTGGGGGTCCCTTTGTTGCCGGAGTTTCGTTTCAGGGCAGCTCTTCCGCTCCATCTCGCTGGCACGCACCACAAGCCGCTGGCGTGGGCCGCAATCAGGATGTGTCTCTGGAAGCGGGGGGCGGGGGGCGGGGGGTGTGTAATTGTATTTCCTCTGTTGTAATTTGGAAAGAGCTCTGTGTGTTTAGCTTTTTCAAGGATATGAAAGTCGGCCCATCAACACATAAACAGAACCAGCTGATGAGAGCATTTAGATGGGCTGGGAGCAGCAGATGGATCCACACGGCACGTGGGGGGAGGGGGGGGGGGTTGTGTAACGGAGTCCTGGCCATCACACGAGGGCCCAGCGTTGGAATGTTCTAGTCCAAACCAGAGGAAAACTAATAATTTCAATCACACACTGAGAGCGAAGGACTAATCGACTCATTTACTCTAAATAACCTCTTCAGCTTCTTTTCAGGACTGACCTCAGGGAAAACGATGTGGGGAATGACTGTCATTAACATGACAGCTGTGCTTAGTAGCAACAGCAAATCCAGACGAGGTGCTAAGCTGACAGCGGCTGACGGAGAGGACGCACTTCCTGGTCAAGCATCATGCACGAAGGGCCGGTGTGTAAATCCATCCATCCATCTTCTGTAACCATTTATGCTATTCAGGGTCAGGGGGATCCAGAACCTGTGTGTATATTGTAATTGTAACCTGTAGTGTAACTAACTATGAATGTGAATGCATTTTTTTACATTTAAAAGCAATTATGAGTAAAATAATTAGTTCATATCAGCACCATTAATGAACCGTTCCTCTTCTATCCACACGTTAGGTTACGTTAGGACTTGTCCTGGGTCTTGTCAGTGCCCCCACACCCACAGCTTACGCTCGTTCACCACATCACGGCTCAGACACTGACACCCGTGAAGCCGTTTTTACTCTCTCCTTCAACAGAAAAGTCATTTCTGAAAAACACAGCAAAAGATACAAAATGGAGTCTCAAACGCCCAGGTCGTTTGCTCACGCTCCTGCGGCGGATGTACATCTACTGAGCATTTATTTCAGATACTGCATTCTACCAGAATTTCAGATCTTACATCTTACATCATATTTATGGTAACAGATGTTTTTTTTCCCGACATATTGATAGAAAAACCAAAATGTGCAAAGTAGTTACAATACAAATGTTTGCGTAATTCCTAACATGTAAAGTCATGTCATTCTGGTACCTTCTAACCCATGGCCACCAGAGTCACTGTCATGCTGTCATCACTTTCCTATCAATGCAAGGTGCTCTTGGGTCCCAATCACAGAGGAAACACGCATCCTGATCCATAAACCAAGTCATCCTGGTCCATCCTCCAGGCAGTCGCACATCAGTGTGTTATGTCATGTGTTAAAGTGACCCATTTCCCAGAGGCGTGACCTTCCTGATACCAGCCTGGTCCCCAGAGCGAGCCCTTACATGAGAACAGCAAGATGGCAACTCTCAAGAAATAATAATCAACACAATTTAAAGGGATCTTTCATGTCAAGCCCATGTGAACTACATCTGTCCTGTTCCTGTGAAATCCATTGATTAAAATGAATAAATCACCAGACCAGCTCTGGAACAAGTTAAGGACCAGTTATTGTGAGGCTGTACCATACCCACCCATTATGACCCTATGGTCACCGCTTGGGGGAGAACGCAGCCACTGGTGCTCCCCAATTCGCCATCCGGACCTGGGAGCATAGAACACGTTCCACAGATCCATGCAGCGTCGGGGGCTCTGGAATCTGATGGCAAGGCAATCCCATCTGGTCTTGGCTGCGAGTGCAGAAAGCAGCCATCGCCCATGCAGCAATTACCAGCTCCGCTGACAGATGGTAATTAAAAGGCAGCAGCCTGGGGATTTCGTGTACCAGTGCATATTGCTTTTCCCACAGAGGTCTCTGGCACCAGAGGACAGGCGGTAACCGGACACGGCTGTAATCTTACGATAAACTTCACTCAAATCGACGAAACGCATCACGGTCACTTTTGCCGAAATTTACCGTCCACGCCGTTGTCAGCTCGCCTGATGTGGTCAGGATCTTTCATTGCATCAAAGATCACAGACTCATGGTCACATACCAGTTTATTTACCCAAAATTCTTCAAATCATTTTTTTTAAAAAAAAGTTACAGAAGGCTAGCTTTACGCAACTAAAGTCAGCCAGAGAGAGTCCGTCAGGGATGCCGGTGGTGGTGAGGATGCTCAGCTTAGTCAGCCTCCTCCTCATCCTCCCTCTGCATCTGCTCGATCAGCCGCTGCCTCTCCGCCGCCTGCCTCAGCCTCATCAGCACCAGGCTCTCGTAGTCGCGCTCACTGCTCAGGGAGCCCTGCAGGGGAGCAGCAGAGAGCGAGACCGTTGGCAGGCTTCAAAATCATATGGCAAACAGGATACCTGTTGTATGGGGGCCCTTTCACCAAAATTTAAGTACTACAGAAGAGTGAACCTAGAACAAGAAGAAAGTGGAAGATAGGAAGAAACTGATGAGAGAGTTGGGACGCATTGCTCAACTCCCAGTAAGTGTCATATCTCCACTACTACTGGATCACGCTTCCTGACATGCCAGTAGGTGAACTGAGGTTTGGAGGGGGAAGGGGGCATGAGTATACCAGGAATCCCCCCTCCACCCACCCAGCTTGGATGAGGCTGGTTATTATTTTCTCAGTGCCAGAGTCATAATTCACCTCTTGTATTACACCTGCTGATGGCGTTGCTGTTCCCAATCATATTCACTCGATCTGACAGTTACATGTGAAACCCTCCGGGTTATGTTTGTCCTGGAACATTTCCTGGGAGAACCGTTGGCCAGCTGCAGGTAACTGGGACCAGTTACGACAAGTTCTACAGAGACCAGCCTACGCCGTTTTTGTTCATTAGCTAGGCTGGGATATAATGAGAAAACAGAGAGCCTGACCCTGTGTTTCCTTAATGCTGCCTGGAAACAGGTTAACACCATTAACGGCATCATTAATCTGATGATCATTACCGCATTACTCTGGGTCTCTCTTCCAAATCAGGTTCATAAAAACCACTTCAAAATTTGTACCCCATCTGCATAAAAAAGCAAAACAAAAATCATCATAAAAATAAATACCGTCATTACGTAATTCCTACGATGAAGGCCAGAATGTGCACTTGCAACATTCTCTCCTTATGACAGCTTTGAAAGTGCGGGGGTCTCTTAGCTCGGAAGAAAAGGGGGAACACAGGGCCAGCCAGGCATCCCCGAAAGTGTAATCAGGTCGCTGGAAGAGGCGCTGGCCAGAGCCATGTGTGCGCTGGGGTTTGCAGAGTTTCTACGACCGGAGGAGGGCTGGGGGGGGGAGGTTGTGGCAGGACCATCTATATGATGTCTGGCAGAGAAAGAGAGAGAGGCAGCAGATAAGAGGGGGGGTGCCATTGCTGGTTGGTGTTTGCCTGCATGGAAATGCGTGCGGACATAGGATGACGACCCCAGCCTCCCTGCTCAGAGACTAAATGAGGAAACAGAAACAACTTCAGCCCCAAGGCTACAATTATCATTCCACATATGTGAGCTCACTTCTCAGACACACAGAAAATGTCACGCAACCCAAATTAAGTAAATAAATAAACAAACAAACAACCTATCTCCAATTAAACAGAACGAGACAACACACTGCCAAGCAAAGAGAGCCAATCAGCTGCTTCCCCTCAGCCTTCTACTCTATCATGACCTCTACTGGTGACTGTCAGAACGTTTTCTCCTTAATACACTGCAACGGAGCAGCAGATCACATGCAGGATTTACCCCTGCATCACACCAAACGCAGGACCAGGTTCGCTGTGGCTAAGAAGGCTGCAGCAGGGGCACATGCAGCAGTGCGTTTGGCCTGTGCATGATCGTGTGACTGAACTGTGAACCCGTGGGCAGTTCTCGCCCAAGCTCGGAGGCACCAGGCCTGCAGTCAAACACACTTCCGGTTTCCTGTTTGCTGTGCTGTTTCTCAGCTCATTCCCTAGAGCGAAACCAAGCGTCTCATCATCATCATTCCAAGTATCTGTGGAAAGTAGGACAGTAAGGAAAGAAAACAGGACCGATTTATCCAACCGAGCATGAACCACAGGAGACGAAAATGGCTCTTCACATTCCGGCACACGGGGCTGCCTAGGCTTCACCAGAACCGGTCGCCCCGGAAAAGCTGCTATGGTCACCCTGCATGGACACAGAGAGAAGCCTCTTGTGGGAGCGGAAGAAAGTGTTTATTCCATTTTCAAAAAGCGCTCACTTTCAGCTCTTACCAGGCAGGTGAAGTTAATCACAGGCTATTTCTCTGCCATTTGTGTCAGCAGGATGTGGAGCGAGTGATTTATGAGGGCCAAACACTTATTTAGAGATCATTAGAAGTGCGATACATGCAAGCCCAGTCCTATGTCCGCTCGCTAACTCAAATAAACATGTGGAGGGCCAAACACACACGCCAGACCCAAAGAGAGCTAGACAGAAAAATCCAACCCTCTACAAAAGCGGAGATCCAGCATCTTTTATAGATGAAGATACAGATGTGCAAGTACAGGTTGGGAAACCGGCTCAACACTTCTAATGCAACATATATATCATTTTCTTCAACTGACCCTCACTTATAAACAGGGACGTACATAACTGCTATGCAAGTACACATTTAAGGCGATATGCGCAGCAATTTCTTGTCATAACGCAAATGCACATAAAATAAGTAACGCATTTAAGCTATTACAAGAAATTATCATGCATGTTTAACTTTTAAACCACAAATGAAGTATGCATTAGCCAGAAAAAGGTTAAAGAACACAGTAAGTTCTTGTCATAACTTGTCATAATAGTGCCTACTTTATGTGCATTCGTGTTGTTACGCCAAACGTGTACGTGCGCACCAGTTACCAGAATCCCTGCTTATAAACACGATGATCATGTACTCAGAATAATCAGAGATAAATCAGTTGACCGACGCATCGATTTCCGGACAGCCACAATGCTGGACTCTAGCATCATCAAGCCTAGGGCTACAGGAAGTGACAGGGACCGAGTCCCGACAGCTATTCGTAATGTGTACTATGTCCTAACACACTCAATTTAGACCGATTTACTGAGCATCTCATTCAATCATGCTGTAAATCATGCCTGAGTGAGTCATCGGCCACATCCAATAGAGACAATAAAGCAGAAGGTAAATTGCGATCAATGGGCACCACGTCACAGCTGCATACACAAAAGCCCAAAAAAAAACAACCCAGCAGTTTTGCAACATCAGTCACCTTGTCTATGTGAAAGGGTGGGGCCGTGTCTAGCCTAGGATAGACACAGATTTCAAAAGTAGAGCAAGTTTCCTTCATCAATCACCTCTGTGTCACGGAGATGATTCTGAGTTCTAGGATTGGTCATAATTCGAAGCATTCAGAGCAATTACCGAAAACCTTTGGCAAGGATGGCCAAAGACAAGTGAAGGCTGGGGAGGGGGACTGTCAAGCCTCTCTCGGCTTCTTCCATGATGGATCCAACTTTGCGTGCGCAGCTGATAAGGCCGCTGAAAGGTAAGGGGACAGGTGTCGATGCAGTCCACAACTATCTAGGGACAGAGCAGCTCTGGCTCTTCTTCAATAAGCATTAAGAAAAAAATCAACAGAACAAAGTCGGATGGTGAGAGAGATTGTGTTTTTGAAGTTCTGGCAGCCATCATCCTGATGTATTAGCTTGAAGTTTCTGTTAAAGAAGCGAAAAAACTGAAAGTTTCCAAAAGCGTTTGATCTCCAGCTCTCTCATGCCCCTCAATCCATCTTCTAAATACCACCTATCCATGCTGTCAGTGTATTATTTCCTCAATGAAACTGGCAACGGTTTTATGACCATTAGAAGCATCCGTGTGGAGGTGAAGGTCCATCTCCTTGTCCAGCTTTGCCTTTTAGTCAGTTTTTAAATCTGTTTTATAAAACAAAACAGTCAGCCATGAGCTGCAAACCCCCAGATCAGGCCCATGATGGTCTCCTTTTCTTCACCTCTGCGCCCCCACTTTCCCACCTGCTCTCTCTGGCACAAATAGATGGCCTTTGCTGGCACCATGCCCCATCCCCCCCCCCCCCCACCTCTTTTTCACTACTGCTGCCAAACGATGTTGACGGAGCTTCTTTTAATCCATCCACATAAAAACAGCAGCCAAGGCTAAAGGAACGCAACTTCAAACCACCAACACACAAAACACACAGACCCAGATGGCCACACACACATGGTGGACAGAAAAACAAGTAAACAAATTCATTAAATTCATTAAAAGGTCAATATACATTCGACAGTTATAAAATAATTCCAAGAAAAGACAAACTGAAACGGCGCAGGTGCAGTGGAAGATGTCCGTTTCGTAATGCCTGTGTTAAACCAGCAGCCACCGGAATGTAGGGTCTTACTGTCAATATTTACTCAAAAAGCAGATTCAAAATACTGAAACTTTTAATTTAATATCTGAAGAAATATCCAGCTGAGAGCCATTGGGATGTAAACATTCCCAGAGTCCTCAGACTGCAAATTCCTTCAACACACACATACACACGCAAAACATGCACGCAAAGCTTTTCAAATGGCAACGGAATTTAATTATTTCACAAAGGCAATTAACACAGACCACAAGCCAAAGTATGGTCAGTTATCCAATATGAAGCTATTGGATACGAATGTCTGTTGATCTCAATATCTCAGCATTGAGGCTTTCACATTTCGTGCCTGCCGTGAAATGAAAAAATGAGCATAAAAGAAAAAAAAAAACAGCAAATGAGTACTGTAAATATAAATTTAAAACTTGTTTTCATTTGTGGCAAATCCTTTTATGGGCCAACATGTGGTGGGCAATTCTGAAACGTAGGACTCCACGACCTGCACTTGAGTCCCATCAGAATCACATATTAGTCATGAAACTCACAAGAGAAAATGTACTTTTCATAATGTAAATAAATACAATTATCTGTTTTTAATCCCCCAGCAAATGAGACTTCATAATGTAAAAATCATTGTTTTGAATAATCAATTAAAGAAAGCTTAGGATATGAGCTTAGTCCAATTGTTGTGTAGGGTAACAATTATTAGGACAGGTTTAAACAGCCCCCCCCCCCCCCAAAACACCAGGGGGGTATTTTCCATACGTCACTTAAATCATTCGAGATCAGATGCCTCTTGGATGAGTTAATGCCAGTGAAACTCATCCGGGATAAGTTGGTTTTTCAAACACAGCTGTGTAGTAGATTAGTCTAGCTGGATCCATTAATCCGAGATGATTGCGCGCAACCGCATCGCTTCAAAAGCCCATATATATATATATATTGAGTCTTGAAAACTTGATCGGCAAGTCTCTCATCGGCTTCCACAAAACGCTAAAAAACAGGGCGCAATGTTTCACGCAATCCGAGCAGGACCTTTTATTAGAGGGGTATGATGAATTCAAAGATTTATATGTACTAAAGGACACACATCAAAGGCGGCCAGAACCAGAAAAGACGGCTGGCAAAAAGCGTCCGACATATTAAATGTGTAAGTAGTTTTTAGTTATTGTATTTATCACTTGACTGTAGATTACGGTTCCAGTGTTTCATTATTGTTTTATTGTCATAATTACAGATCAAATACAAGCACAATCATTCAGGACATGGGAACAAGTTAAAGTGAAGTACAAACACGACATTTCATTCATGTGTGTGTGTGTTTGTTAATTTTATGTATATAAAATGTAGGAAATCTTTAATATTTATAAAACATTCCTTTTGAAACTAATAAGGCAGCAGCAGACAAAACCGTTGGAAGTTCTGGGTAATGAGAATATTCGTGTCATTTTATTGCGTATACATTACCTGCAATGGCATAAAACGCCTCTTTAATTACCTGCACTCACAGGTGTCTGGGAAAAACAATTGTGAATTGCCTGGCAAAC
>JAODKE010000028.1:16465106-16487184 GCA_026779605.1 Mormyrus hasselquistii | reverse complement strand
GTACACACACACACGTACATACATTACATATGTACATACATACACACACACCTGGGTCCTTATCTTCTACCTGCTAAACTATTCAGTGGTTTAGTCTATTCCTTATCTATGAATTCCTTGAATTGAGTTTCATGATTTGTAAAGACAAGTAGACACACCTCACAACACAGTCACATGGACCAACAATCTGCTATCTGAGCACCTTGCACAAGTATGTCGACTTGTGCAACACTGAATATCCCAAAAAAAAAAAAAAACACCTATAAACCACAAATTTTTTTCAGTGGCAAGATCAGAAATATTTTATTCCTCCTCTCTCAAACACAAACAGCACCCCCTCCTGATACAGATTCACAGTATATGAAGTCTGGGCAGGTTTAAGGAACGAAAGCCGTTCCTGGAGTGGGAAAGTGGCTCAGTGGTAGCTGTGTGACTCGCAGGTGATTCCCTGCCGCCTGCCAGGAATCCGGAAAGTTCAGACATGACGCCAATCCTTGTAAGAGACCGCCACGCTGGGGTGTGACCTCAGTTAAAAACAAACGGCACAATCTCCACCCCCATGGCAACTGTTTAAAATCAACGGGAAGAGAAACCTCACCTGGTTCAGGTGGCTCCAGCGTCACCTGTGCACACCTGTGCCCGTGTCATCTGAACTTCCGTGAGCGTGCATACCTGGCAAGGAGCCAGAATTTTCATGTAGGGTGGGAAAAATAACTGGCGTACACTGGACAGGCCAGTCCACAAGGGCACAAAGCAGGCGCGGCCTCCAGCGGCCAACAAGCGTGAAGAAGAACACTGCAGTGGACTGCTCTAAGGGACTGTGGCCACAATCGCGGAGCTAAGATTTTGGTTACTTTCGACAAGTCCCGTCAAGGCAAGAACAAGGTTCCTGGTATTGACAGGTACTGAGGAACCTGGCGAGAGTCAGACTCACACAGGTAGGCAATTATTTTAATCTCCAGACAAACAGAACTGAAAGGTGTGCTTGCGCTTGTGTCTCCACGGAGTCGAGCAAGGCTTTTTCACCGACACGGGCAGGGATTCTAGCTCTGGCTACAGTGAAGCTTTGAGAACAGGGTGGCGTTAATGGGTTGCCTGCGAACCGTAAGCCTGGAAGCCAGCTCGCCATCGCAACTGGTTTCCAAGGCGCTTTCTTCACAGCGGAGGGGGAAACGTTACACCAACCACCCCCCATATAACTTACATGTTTTAAAAGGAATGCTGCTGTCCCTACAGCCCGCCATCTCCCGCTGCTACAAAAGAGGCGATAAAATGTTTACGGCTCCGCGGGACATGCCTTCTGCAGCACGTACACTTTCACAAGTGAGTGCTTCAAGTCACGAACACTGTTTGCTGTAGGAAGGCCCGTTAGACGGCCATAAAAATTTATATTTCCAAAAAGGCAGTACCTTCTTCATTAAAAAGTGCTTATAATGAGCTGTACTACAAGTCACCCAATAGAGTAATTAGAATGCTTATTACTGTAATAGGGGAATTGTGGGGAAATGCACATTAACAATTCTGCGCTTGAACTGAAGTAACGTGCTGAGGAGCAGATTGTCATGGGAGTACATTTCCGAGAAATGCTTTTAACGCTTTTACGTTTGCTCTGAAGTACTGGAATAAGCAGAGAAAAATGCACAGTCCAAAACTATCAGTTTAATGGAGAAGACCCATCTGTCCCACTGATAGATTTAAACTTGTTTTAGCTGCATGTCAAAAAATACCATTCCCATTAGAGAGAAAAGGTTCTTCGTCTTTTTCAGGCGAAACCAGGCGACAAATAGCTGGATGCGAACAACTGGTTTCCGTCATTTAAGTCAAGAGGGGAGCCAGTTTGAACAGGCCCGCATTGCAACACAGCCCACATGCCTGCCTGCTTCCTTTATTTTAACGGAAAAGAATGGCAACGGGGAATTAATAAAGTGAAACAAACAGGCACCTAAAAATTCATACTCGGCACAGGGGAGCTTCATATTCCTTATGTAATTATAATCTGATTCAGGCTATTAACAAAAGCTTTCAAACCCTAGCCCATAAACGAAATGGCTGTTAGAGAACGATCAGACTTTTGAATACCAGACTTATTAATAAAGGGTGTTGCCCATTTCGCTGTTTATAGGTCTCATTGCCTTGTTCTATGGGGTTAGCATTAACAGTTTGACGGCATGAGACGCCGACGTGACTCCGACTCATTGGCCGGCACCTCCTCGCACATGTCAGAGCGGCAACCCAGCTCCGAATGGTGACCTCATGGTATCGCCTCCCGGCACCGCCGGAACAGGTGCCCTCATTAAACACCCTTCACACTATCCCCCAAACGGCACCTGGCGTGTGCGAGAGGCCCGCAGGCTGGCGGCAAGACACGTAATAAAGCGCGCGGAGCATGCCGAGGACTGATGCCGGGCCGCCGGCACGCTAACTCCAGCCCCACCACACTTCCTAAACAGAATTCCTGTTTTTCTTTTACATGGCTCCCCAGGATCAACGGCTTCCCTGGCAACGCCCACGTTCGGAAAGGCTCGGCGAGCGACGTCTCAGGATGCCCCTAAAGCCGGGCCTGCAGCAAGGCCGGGACCGCTCAATGAACCGGTGGCCCTCTCGGTCCCAAAGGCACCGGGCCACACTGTCCGTCAACATGATCAGTCTGCCGCTGGGCGACTTCCGCCACCTGTCCCACGTCGGGAGCAAGGACCACCAGGACAATTTCGGCGATCTCTCCTTCCTGCGGCCGGGTCATAACCTACTTCTGCAGTCCTCAAAGAGTGAGCAGAACCTGCTCCTGGCCTGTGCCCCTCCACCCAAGCCCCCCCGCCTGAATCTGGAGTCTCCCGAAACACAAGACCCCCCCGACCGGAATGTCAGGAGCCAGTCTTCGCGGCGACGCAAAATGTGCAGCTCCCTGCCACTGCTGGACTGTGAGGAAGGGGAGGAGCCAGGATCAGAGGAGGCTGAGGTTGGGGGTAGCACCGGGCGAGACAGCCCCAGGCAGGACAGCACCAGACGGGACAGCACCAGACGGGACAGCCCCAGGCAGGACAGCACCAGATGGGACAGCACCAGGCGGGACAGCCCCAGACGGGACAGCACCAGACGGGACAGCACCAGACGGGACAGCACCAGACGGGACAGCACCAGGCGGGACAGCACCAGGCGGGACAGCACTGGCCAAGGCAGCGTCAGCTCTGGGGGGGACGAAGACTCATTTCGAGCTAAAATGGAAGAAGTTCTGCCAGAAGCAGATGATTCCATCTTCTCCCTGGACCTGGGCCCATCCATCCTAGATGATGTCCTCAGGGTGATGGATAGGTTCCACTAATGAGTCAAGGAGCCCCAAACCTCTCATCCGCCACCACCTGGGGTCCTACAGGTAATGACTGCTGACGTGAGCACTGTTAGCAACATGCTAACACAAGCCACGATGAATTGGGCGTCTGCCGTGCTGTCATGTGACGAGGCACGAAGGCGCAATGACGATGAACCTTCTCAGTGGATTTACGTGAAAATCGGGAGACCCGCTGTAAGGGATCCACCATCGCTTTGAACTTTTCCTTCAGCAGAAAGCACTGTTCTGTGCTGGAGTGACACACCTGCATTTCTGCACAGACTAACAGCTAACCAAGAAGATATTTGAACTTTTCAGGCCAACCTGCAGATTACCATACCTTCCAAGCTTCAGTCTGACTGTTTTGACACCTTTATCCCTGGGTGGCACTATGAATGCACACACAAAAGCTTTATATTTATAGTAAAGGAGGGACTGTGTAATATGCCCCAATAAAAAGCCTTGAACATCAAAGCGGTTTGAAAACGAGTCTGATTTTTACTGTGAAAAGCGGGAGGTAAACCGCTCAATCACTAGCTGAGTTTGTTCAACAAAGGCAACAGGAAAGGTAGCTTGTAACTGGTTATTCAAGCAGAGTGCCATGGAACCCAAAGGTTTACAATAAACTATGCAGCACATTTACCACCCCACATAGCCCTGACTGAGGCGGCACTTCTGCCCCTGGTAGGCTGTGTGTGTGTGTGTGTGTGTGAGAGAGAGAGAGAGAGAGAGAGAGAGAAATAAAGCTTGACCCGGGGGGCAGTTGAGGTTTGGCAGTTATTCTTACAGAGTGGGCCCATTTGCCATAGCGCTGTGCGGAATATTGTCGTCTCGCAGTTCTGCCATCTTGATTAATTCAAGGCACTATTCCCCTATTCCCAAAGCCCCTCCCCCGCACACATCCCAACAGACACCCTCAAGCCAAGCACGAACACAGCCGCCCCCCCCCCCCCATCCACCCCACATGCAACAGGGCAGGAAAAACAAACAGAGGGCAAGTCACAGAGCCTCAGAGGGTGCAGCCCAAGCTAAGCCACAGCTGCACCGCTGCTTCTGCCTGGGGAGGCGGGAGGGGGGGTTGGTTGATACAATACTTCCACATGCGCCCTGGGGAGGGCATGCTGAGCACAACCAGGGG
This sequence comes from Mormyrus hasselquistii, assembly GCA_026779605.1. Classification (NCBI taxonomy): domain Eukaryota; kingdom Metazoa; phylum Chordata; class Actinopteri; order Osteoglossiformes; family Mormyridae; genus Mormyrus; species Mormyrus hasselquistii. The sequence goes on along the minus strand of JAODKE010000028.1, from coordinate 16,482,721 downwards.
GTTCTAAGCGTTACCCGCTGAACAAACAGCAACCATGGCCATCCCACCTGTCAGGAAGGCCTGGGTTCTGTGTGCCAACTACATGTATATGACTCTCAACATACACACAGAGACTAACCGGAACAGACAAAGACTATGGAGGCCCAGTGATCACTGCCCAACAGATCTACCCCCCTCCACCCAATGCTGGGGGGCAAGAGGCATTTAGTGCCAGTGGGGCACACTCTAGACATCTTCAGACAGAACGATAATTCTAAACATTTAAAGGTCAGAGAGACCAGAAGCCCCCAAACCACATGTCAGACACAGCTGGACCTCCTATTCTGTCATTTCGTTCTGTTTCAAATCAAGCTGTAATCTTTTAAATCCTATCCTGCCAAACATTGTCAGATGGGGAGCGAGTCAATCTACATGCACATCTCACGCAGACCGAGCTGAAGAAGTCGTAAACACTTGACCCTGTGCTTCATTTTCACCAATATGGAGCACTGTGTCAGCAGAGGGACATCATCAATGCCCGGAAGCGTGTGGGTTCAAATCCCGAAACTGCCAGAATAAACGCTGGCCAACCCTGCACTCTCATCCTCACCCGTGTGTACATGTGGGTGTCTGTCTGTCTCACAGAGACAAGATGGGATATGCAAAAGCGCCCAAGCCTCTTAAGTACTTGATTAAGCCAGCACTATTCCACTCTATACACACTTTGACTTTATCAGAAAAAAAGTGTTTCAAAAAAATAGCGTGTCGTTTTGGTTTTAGGCTACATAGTATCACATTGCGATATAAAATTTAAAAAATAAAAAAGGGAATTTGCCCAAAATCAATTATAAGGAAACAGACCTTGTTATTATATACAAATAGAGTTTATTAAATAAGTTGGTTGCATTGCTAACAAATGCAATGCAATTATTGTGCATACGTCTATCACGATAAAGATACTGAAAAGATATATAGTGCAGCCCTAGTTTCTGTTGCAAAAAACAGATGAATGTTTTGTCTTTGTTATAAGCATAAATGGTCATAAGCAGCTGCATCACACCGGTCTATCATTTACTCATTAAATACACAATACTACAGTGGAAATGGTGGAAGCTGGAAAATGTTGATGCCTGAGCTGATTCTGTGAAGTTCTTCACACAAATTAGAAACAAAGCATCACACCAATATAGTGACCAACCTATGACACCTGACCCACTCAAATGACACCTGACCTATTCAAATTACAACTGACCTGTGACACCTAACCTACTCAAAATATGGATGCCTTCTGCCTGTATCGAAGCAGCCCAGAGCTGTCCTCAGCGAAGGCGAACAATGGTGATCACGGGGAAGTCTGCAGATCAACATGTGTGAGACAGTTAAAAAAAAGAGAAGGACATTCGTTACAGACCATTATCATTTGTTGTTTTCCATGCCAAGCTCCCCTCCGGCAGATCTAATGCGCAATGGGGTTTAAGACTAGTTAGGCAAGGGGCGCAACCTATCTTTCACGCCAGCTCAGAAAATCCATCATCGTCACCAAGTCTGTTTGAGGACAGTAAACATCTCCCAAAGCCGCTCGGCAAGGAGCACATGTGAGCAGCCGGCAGATGAAAAGGTACTTACGTGTCAGCCTCACTACGTCATGACCTCACTCTTCGCTACGGGGTAACTGGAGGCTACGGTATTACGGAATCTTCGGGAGCGCAGTGGAATCTCACTGGCTGACGTTATACGGCCCCAGCCGCAGATGAGTCACGCCAAGGTCAGAAGGCCGCTCCGTACAGCAATTATCCGTCTGGCTGACATACTGAAGGCTAGCCTTACACTGCGGGGCGGGTGGAAAGGGTCTGTGGGGATGAGCCACACAGCTGGCCTGTGGGATTGTCACAGCGGCAACCGCAGACCGGATCCCTCCAGCTGGGTGGCTGTCAGACATATGACAAAGCTCAAGTCGCTTGCAGTCGGTCCCCATGAACGTAGGAGTCAACGATGAGAAAAAGTCACACCCATCACAGACGCCGGCCTGCTATCACACAACAAAGCGACCGAGAAAACAAAGGATGAGTGAGTATGATGAGAAACATGCTCGTGTTATAATGCACATGGATTCCCAGCTGTAGTGGAACCGCATTCCGCAAGCTCTCTCTCAGCGTGTCCTTTCCTGCAAAGAGATGCACACAACCTATGCGACAAAGCAGGCCGACGATATGCATTTACAACAACGCTTCACAAAGACCACGGCATACTGGAAATGGCGAAGAACCCAGGAACCGCTCGATTGTCACATTTGTATCCATTTAACAACTTTCAACAGCTTATAAGCGGATGTGTTAGTGCTTCCGGAAAGGTCTGACGCTTTGCTCACAGGCGCAACAGCGGTGCCTGCAGCTGGGTAGTGAGGGCATCAAGGAAGGTGGGATACCACCAAGCACCTTATTCACGGCTTGGTCTGACGTCCGCACACAGGCTGCAACCCCACCAACAGAATATACCCTATTAACTCTCTGTGCATCACTCGCCTAGCCGAGACCTTTGGTTAGATCTCGGGCCACTTTCACATTTCATAGCCCCGCAACTCTCAAAAGTGAAATGAACCGACAACGACAGGCATCACAAACAGATGTCTCCGTAACGGACCCTCTTCCCCTCCTGGTACAACATGTTCCTATAATCTCTTAATTACCTTTCCTATAAGCCTGGATCTTGGCCAACCCTTATCTCTTCCCAAAAGGCGCATGGCTGCAATACAGATGTGAACAGCATGAGCATTCCCCTGAGCCCAGATCCGCGACTTCCCTTCAGCGTGCACTGAAATCTAAACAAAACATTCCACAGTCCGGGGGTCTTCAAACCAAAACTATGAATAATCCCTGTTGAGTCTGGTGTGTGTCATTAATCTGGACAAAGCTACCGGGCTTTAGTACCTTGGTATAATGGGTATTCTTCCCTGACTATTCCTAAAAGGCAGCGCTCTCTGAAATGGATGAAAAACAGGCTCCGAATTCAGGGCAAAGTGATGCATGAAGGAGCCCCAAATTCTTAAGGGGTATCTATTGTTGTAAGCATTTCTTGGACATTTTGCCAGTAGCCAAATGTGAGGACCAGCATTAAGGGAGGTATGAGTTTGGGTTTAGATGTCAAGAGATCTGACACACAGGCTTCCTTCATTCATTCTCAAAAGGTAAAAAAAAGCACATTCACCAGTACATGCCTTATTAAACTCTCTAACCATTTCATCATCATTTAATGGATCAGTAATATGACTGGTGCCATGGTTACCATCAATACCATTATTAGCATTGCCACGATCGAGGCTGATGTGGGCCAATCACTTCCATCTCTCCAGCGTGTACTCGGACCACTCAGCACGGAACAGACTTATTAACTGGAAGAAACACAACTGTAAATCATTCAGCCATGTTTGTTGATGTAGGCAGCACACACTGTGGCCGGCTCACATGCGCCAGGAAGCCACCAATGAAATTCCCCCATCCAGCACACTGATACTCAGTGACGGCACAGCCAGGAATAACATCAGGAGGATTTAAAACAATATTACAGCTGAACCAGTTAAAGTATTCTCATATTTCACTGTCACGGCATATAGTGGATCAGAAAGTGGCTCAGAGGAGGAGGACCATCGCGGGGCATCATTTGACCTGACGAGAAACGCAGTTTCCACAAGCCCACCTGCGTGCAAGCAGCTGTGGGTCCCCACGTGTCCCACCTGACAGCTCCGGAGAACCAGCAGACATGAGTCCCCCATTAGCGTGACAGCTAAAACCTGCCTGGTACAGAAAGGAGAACAGGCCTGGAGAATTCTGCTCCTTATTTCCCTGAGAAGAAATGGATGACTAAAAAGTGCATCCTCTTCCTCCACCAGGATGAAAACCGGAACCCCAGTGACTTAGACCAACATGGTAGAGGGGTCTGCCGACGTCCAGGATTCCTTTGTCCCCCAGTAGAACCTACGATATGCAGCTTTTCAGGTGGGGCCTGCTTTTTGGAAGGCTTGCTCACATCAGGCTAATGCATGAATGGCCTACAGGTAACGATCAGCTTCTTCCCTACCCCTGAGCACCAAGAAGGTGACCACAAAGGCACCCTGCAGGATCACCTAGGATACCGAAATGTGATTGATAAAGTCGACGGGGGGCTTAATATCAAAACGACGGGACAGAAATGCGGTATGATTACATGCAAGATACAGCCGCCACATGCAGTCCTGATAAAGGCCACAGACAGCAGTGAGTGACGACTCAGACAGTGGGGCTAAGCTTAGGCTGGCTACAGGATGGGGCAGGGGGGGCTTGGCTTTGACTGCTAACCACATGAAGTGAATTACAGGTCTACACTTGGGAAAAGCCCCCCCCCCCCCCCCCCGCCGCCCCACCGCAATTCCCGACATCCAGCTCGCACTGCTCCCTATCCACAGAGCATTCCGACCATACCGCTGAAGCAATCGCACATGTGGGATTCCTCAATGCGGGTTTAGGCACGAGATCCCTTTCGGAAGAGTCTCCCCTCAGCCCCAGGAGCGCCCACGTGCTGACACATCATACAGCACAAATGGAAGACATTTTGTTGTGCAACCCAGGTATCTGTGCCTGAGCATCCCCAAACAAACCACGCGGGGGGCTTGTGGGATTCCGTCCATAGCAGCCTGGCCAACCCGCCTGAATTTTCTAATAAAAGACGGAGCGGGGGCCCCTTCGACGTGGAGGGAGGCTAAGCAAAGACCTCTCCAAGGCAAACAAATTTAAGTCCATTTAACCAAACACTTTCTCTGCATCCAGACAAGGAGAGTGCAAGGACTGGGACAATATTTGCACAATGATACAAAAGTAAACCCCTGAGTGATTGCATACTTTCCTTGCAGGGAAGGTGCATAGATTACAGTAGAACATTATTTCAACTTCAGGCTCTGCTCTGCAGGGTATCCACTTCCAGTATTTCACAATTTATACAGTGTTGAGGTTAGATAGACAGAAAGAGACAAAATACCTGAACGGTTAGAAATATCAGAGGTCCAGAGAAACACATCCATCCCAACGGTGTATCCAGGGTACAGTACCTGTGCCGGTCTGAATGGGCCTCCAGTGCTCTGTGAGGCTGGTGCCATGACTTCAGGTTGCCCTTCAAGCCATGAAATCTTCAGTGGGTTTCCCGTCAGGCCCAATTCATTTTTATACGCAAGTTCCTAAAAACAGAACAACTCATGAAGATAAAGACAGAAACAACCACATGAAACAGCACCTTCTTATGACCAACTCTCTCTAAAGCAGATGCTGACTGCAAGACGTGGAGTTTCAACGAGTGAAGGAGCGCGACAGAGTAGCGGCTGACCGCTTGACATCCACTGGGCGCCCTGCCAGTGCCCTGGGCCTCACAAGTCGCCCCAAGACCAGACAACGACCACAATCTGAGAGAAGGTCCCTGAGGAGGACCGGCATGCTCTCTCAAGGGTAACCACACAGACTCCACAACAAACAGAACCTCGCAACAAAAAGAATCGGCTCTCACACGTACCCGAACAATGGGGCCCTTCTGCCAAAAATCCACTGGTTCCCATTAGGGAAGAGTCTGTGGGCCTTCTAGAATACTTGAGTAACCCCAAACTTACAGGCTACATGAACACATGGGACTTCACATGTGTGTCAAGCTCTCAGAGACATGACAACCTGCGACATGCACAGTACCCATTGAATCGGAGATAAACAAACAGCAGGAGGTACTTACAGCTGCTCTGACAGTTGCAAATTCAACCACAGCACTCCCATTCTTCTTGCCCGACACCACAATGTTCAACACATCACCATACTGGAAGGCAAAAAGGTGAATTATATTGGTATAAAAGTCAAGACCAGATGATAGTTAACACTCCAAAAATGATCTATGGAGAAACAGGCTGAAGTTTTGGGGAATTCAAAGTGAAATTTAAGTCTCATTCTTTTGTCAATAAAAGCACGGTGTCCAAGACAAAGAATGAGACTGAAAAATAAAGCATGAAATTGAGCATATTCCAATAAAGACAAGCGTAACCAGACCTGGAAATTCAGCCCACTTGCCGGAGGCGAGCAATTTAGACAAAGGGTGAAGCACAGAAAAAATGAAAACTAGCCTACTGGCTAGTAAAAAATTGCATGTCAGACTACTACAAAAAAAATGTATGCTGCATATACATCTGTCAGCAGAGGTACATGGTCTGCTGCCCGTCTAAAAAGTCTCTGGGGTGATGAAGTGTAGGGTCTCTGTCGTGAATCCCAGTTTCAGACTCATCCCAGGTAGCCAATCAACTTGAAGGCCATGATCAACTGGTATTCGATGTTGAATTCTTCATTTTCCAAAGCAACTAATTAGTAGAGAGTTAGTAAGCTAGAATGGAAAACAAAAATGAATAAATTATATTTAATGCATCACTTTATATTTCTGAAACTATCCCCACCTTCACCAAAGCAGCTTCATGCAGACTTTAAAAAAAGACCAGGATGACTGGTAGGGATATTAATGAATGATATACTAAAAATGGTAATTTATTATTGTAAGATGTGATGGCCTTTCTGAAGGGTCGCCCTTTCTGCGTGAAAATTGCATTGAAAGCTAGTAAAGTTGTATCTGGGCTACAGCATTTTTACTACCCCGGTAGGGCTAATAGCAAAAATTCTTAAGTTCCACCCCTAAGTGTGACTGAAGAGATCTTAAAACCAGTAAGAGTGAATCTTTCAAAAACATCAAGTGCTGTATTCAAAAAAAAAAAAAAAATGGTCCAAATGCAAAGGCCCACCTAGTGGAGTGACAGCAGAGTTAAACCACGATATATGCCATTATCCACAGCAGATGCCTCTGACACACTGCCTGGAAGACACAATAACCATTTTTCTCCAATTACTCAGAGGTTACTGTAATGCACTGGGAAAGACCCAGTCAACACCGAGATAATCCATCGATGAGAAATGTCTCCCCTCAAGAGCTGTGTCTTATCTTCTCCGAGTCACGCAACACAGAATTTGTTTTTTGTACTAGACATAAAATTATTTTGAAATATGTGCTAAGATTAGGTGCAACCTTTTCCTGAACCTATGACAATCATTTATAGAACACGAAGGTTGGGGGCAAAACATTCTGCTTTTGACCGAATGTAAGTATCAAGAGCTTGGGGGGAGGGGGGGTCCTAATGCTGACATTCAAATCTTGACTTGGATGGAAGTGATGCTGTTAAAGATGATGGTCTTCAGCTGCACAGATCCACATGGGCGAACTCCCAGTTCCCAGGCAGAAGCAAAGCTTACCTCTCGCCCCATGCCCACAGGCCCCAGCTGGTACAGAACAGACCATGCGGCCAGCTACTGGGAAGCTATGTGGGTTCTATTGGGAGAGGAGGATTCCTGCTTTCCTGCTGCGTGGAAAAGCTGCTCTCCCTGTCAACATCTGGGAAAAGGGCAGGACGGGAATGCAAACAGACACCCGGTACCCGAAGCCTGGGCAACGGCGGCAAAAGCAGTACAGACCTTCATGTGTTGTGCTTCCAAACGACACAGCTTGCTTTAAACATGGATGGAAGTCCAAAGTACACAAAGTCCTGTTCCCAGAGGGAGTTCTGCTCATTTCGTCTTCAGCACTACCTGTCTCTAAGCTTGTCCTCTTGCTCCTATGAGAGGATTCTTGTTTTTTTTTTTTTTTTTTAAAGAAATATTGTTTTTTTTTTTTTTTTAAAGAAATGACTCTATTTTCATTCTCTTCGCCAAGTCAGCTCCATGCTTCTTTTCCCACAGTTCTTTGACCCCGCTTCCCATGTCCAGGGCACTGATCCAGGCTGATAACGTGCGTGCGAGGAAGGGTTGAAACCATGCCCTTTTTTTTCCCCCCAGACTTCACACCAGTTGCACTTGGACCGAGCCGTGCGAATTCCTGTGTGTGCCCTTCGGCCTCCCGCCGCTCCCGCTCTTAAGCGCCACGGGTTCGGACACAGCGCGGCATTGCATGAGAAAGGCCCATTTCCTAACAAGCCCCCAGGCACTGCTAAACCCACCCAGTGATCGGGGCACCAGCAATGGCGTGTCCCACTTTAAGAGGGCAACACTCTGCCCTCAGCAACTTTTGCTGCAACAAAACTTAATAGAGCTTTCGATGGGGGGGAACAAAACACTTTAAACAGTGATGTCATGTGGACCTCCACGTAGCCTTGAACGGCAGGCGAGCTCCGTTACACGCAAAGCTGGAAGCAGGAGAGCATCTGCACCGGTAAACCTGGCTTTAAACCTCAGGGGGCCTGTCATTCAATACTGCAAAATAAAGGTCCATACTCCATTCTTTTGATTTACAGTAACCCACTGGCCTCCATGAAAGGTAAAAATCTCAAGCTATTACATAACCGGTGTATCTATTCCTCCTGATTAGCAGGAGACATATTCCCGAACGCCACTCGGCAGGAAAGCAGGGAGCCGTGAGTTCCCTCGTGGCCATACACAAGACAAAAAGCTCTCGTAAATAAGCCCCAATAATCACAGCACTCACCTTCTGTAGGAGGCTGAAGAGGAAGTCGCGAGAATAGCCACCGTTAGTTTCATCCTCTTTTTTACTTTTCCACTTTAGCTGAAAGGTAGAGAGGCAGAAATTAAATCTGAGGCAAAGAGACTCATTGCAGAGAGATAGAAAAGACATGCAAAGGAGAGAGTTAAGCAGGGCCCGGTTTCATTGGAATGTCAGGAACACAACGGCACTAATGCGATGGCACGCACAGTTTAGCGCGGAATGGTACCACCGCAGCCGCATTTGCTATGCTGCAGGGGGGCTTTTTAAAAGATCCTGGAATCATCCCACCACCCAGGGGCCTGTAGTTAATTCTCACTGAACCCAACATATTTGGAGGAGCTTCAAATTTAACACAGGGGTTTAGACCAGTGTTCCCTAATCCGGTCCACGTTTTTGCTCCCTCCTGGCTCCCGGAAAGCTTGACATGGACTGTCTGCTGGTCCCAGAAGACTGGATTGTGAAACACTGGCCTAGACTAACAACAACACACTGACTCACCTGCCAACCACAAACCACAGAGTTTAGTTGCCTGACATCAGACCAGCTTTACGACAGAATTACACAAAGGATGGGAAATGACGGATTCAGTGACAGATCCTTTAATACTACAACCCCTGAGGCTTATACTGGACCATACAAAATTAATCACAAGAGGACAGTGATGGCCAAGTGGAGGAAAACTATGTTCCACCTACATCTTCTGAGAAACTGGTTCAGCCCCAGAGCCCAATTATGGCACCAGTCGCTATTTTTGATGGCGCCTTTAAAATACGACTGGACCACAGAGAAAAGGCACAAACTGGATGGTATGTCCAACAACAACCCACGTGTGAAATGGCCAGGAACCTCAGCACACCAAGGCGCCAGTTACGGTTGTTCACAAGCAACAGAGACGCTGTCCAGTTGGAACAGGACTCCAGGCATCGTTGGCCTCAACTTACAGGAAGCTGAAGATCTTTAGCCAAACTCAAGATGGCCAGTGAATACAATGGGAACCAGAGGAGGAAAGTTCAGGTTCAGAAAGTACAAATCCAGAACAAAGATTTTGCTTCAACCGACCAGTTGAGTACTCAAATGTGAATGTGAGTCTCCATACTCAGCTGGTTGACTGAGACAAAACCTTGGTTGGATTTGTACTTTCTGAACCTGAACTTTCCATCTCTGACGGGAACAATGTAGCAGGGCAGTCCAGAGAACTCCGTCTAATCAACGGTCACACAATTGAACATGAAACATTTTTATTAACTAAAGCCTGCTCAGTTTTCTTGGGACCTGCAATGTATGCATAACCATAGTCAACTTCTGGTTTCTACCCAATTCATCTAGATCCAATTTCATCACCACAGGGGTCAAAATAAGGCTTTGAAATTCACAATGAGTGGGACTGTTACCTTCTGACAGCCAAAGTCAGCTTACTCAAGCTCCAACCTTGTGTACATGGTAAACCAACACAGAACCCTATAAAGTCAGAGGTCTAACCTCATGCCACCTAGATGGTGAAGTCACAGGTATGAATGCCCATTTTTGCAACGGGCTTAATCCAAATGCAATATGAGCCAGGTGTGAGCTTTCCGCCATCTACCCCACAGCCCTGGACAACGTCAGGAACAGAAACGCTGATGACACCCCAAAGTCAAACACTCTGTTCCTCGTCAAAGAAAACAGTTCTTGGAAGCAATATCAAGAATTTTTGCTTCAATTTACCAAAGTCAATTCACAAAACAAATACCCCCACAACTCACCCTTCCCAAGTTACTTACTCCTCTATGATAAGTTTATACACCATTAATCTTCTGACAAGGCAGAACAGCCTCTGGGTGAAACCCAGCAGGTCTGGTGGAGCACAGCGCTAGCGTGTACATACTACTGCTAGTCTAAACAACCATAAGAAGCTTTTTGGGAGAGCAGAACTTGGTTCCAGAGCAACAGGAAACAGTTTGCTGAAATTAAAAACCAAAGACAGACCACAAATAACTGAGAAGCAAAAGTAGCATTCACCCAAATAATATACACAAATATGAATCACCATTGTGTTCTTCAAAAAACGCCAAACTTATACCCAAAAGGAGACCATTTAAGTCTCTTGATAGCAGAAGCAGAAGTTCGTAAACTGCTTGACAAAACAAGACAGCACAGTGGCACCCTTCCTAGCTGCAGGTTTTTAACTAGCTATTGTTCTAACCCCAAGTAGAACTTGCTGTCTAAAAATATTTTTGAAAATAGTTTTCCACTTCCGCCGTACACATGAGCCAGGGTACTGGAATGCAAGTACCTGCAAGCAGATATGCAAAGAGAGCTAAAGGCCTCCTGGGCAGCGTGGAAAGGAGGGAATGAGTTCAATTCCATATATGATCAGGTTAAGAGGACATTGATACGTCATCTCAGTGGGGCCTTGCCGGCAATGCGCATCAGGAATGACACACACCTACATACGCTGGTGCCACTTCACATGCAGGTGGAGACAACAATGCATTTCTGCGGGCCATTTCTGTCGCTTCGGAGATATCGCCGCTTGGGGTGAAAGAACCGGTTTGACAGGACTGACATCCTCAAGAAGTGTCAACAGCCCTCTGACACAGATGACACACCCTAAGTTATGATGCACTGCAATTTAACAAGGAGGACTGAGCAAATGAGGAGAGAAAAGCAAAGCCGATGCAGTTGTGACCATAAAGATGAATTGAAACAACACTAATGCTAAGCTGAAAGTATCTCGAAAAGTACAGATAAATTTATCACCAAGGCTTACATCTCTCATTGGGAAAAAAGACTTTCACTAACCAAGGGCGGAACAGAGCCATGGGATGGCTAACAGAATTACATGCACAAGCATCATGTTATACCCCTTTATCCTAGAGCAGTGTTTCTCAGCCCAGTACTCCAGCACCCCTGGACAGTCCAGGTTTTAGATCCTCCCAGCTCTCAGCACACCTGAACCAAACACAGAATACCCGCTACAGGTGTGCGGGGTGGGAGCACAAACGCGGACTGTCTTGGGGTTCCTGAGAACTGGGTTGAAAAAACACGGTACCCTTTTACTTAAAGCAGTCATTATAATGCATTATAAATACCTTTGTGATGCATTGTAATGGTCAGCATAAGAAGTAAGGAGGCTTCTGTACAGCATCATGAAGGTATTTATAATGTATTAGATTAGAGGTTCATAGACCATTCATAATGCATAAACATAAACACGGCCATAAGGCATTATGCCTTTTTATAAACAGTTATAGCCACGTTTATAATACTTTACGAATGCATTATAATGTGTTATGAAGATATCTATAATGCACTGTACATGACTGCTTTAACTGAAGTGTTACCAAAAACACTGTTCTAGCAAGACTGATAATTCTCCATTTTTATACCCTAAGGCCAAACATGGGAGTGATGAAGACAGAGAAACTGAGTACATCCTTAATCAAGAAAACATTTGTAGTCTCCATAATTTGAATGAACTGACAGTTAAATTCAACAAGCGTCGGTGCTGACCTCCCAGTTCCCTGAAATCTAGTCCGATCATGAGGCGCGCACAATCTATAAGCAATATTTTAATGTCTCACTTTTAATTTGGGGGTCACATTGCTGTTGGACGGTGATCCCCGCGGAGGGCCTGCGGGAGAGAGAGGGAGAGAGACATGTTCATCCTGCCAAGGCCTTTGAATGAACCGTATAAATAATGGGATGTGTGGTGGGGGTTAGGGCACCTTTGTCGGACTCAGATGGAGTCATGGCAAGGATCCCAACGCATCATCGTCAGATGAGCTCCAACATCTCCGGTCAGTCAGTCACCATGGACCCATTTGAGGTCACCTCCCCCCTCCCCTCCCCTCCACCCCCCCCAGCCTCCTGAAGAACTGACCCAACCAGAGCCTTTGGAACCGCGCCATGGTGCGCTTCCAAGGAGCATGGGGGGACGCGACTAGCGTGCAAACCGGAGGTCTGTGGTTAGGGCCCGCCATCCCTGCCCGGCCCAGCACACCCGCTCTGGGGGTTGGGATCAGGGGCCCGTCCTCGAACTGGCTCGCCACACTCATGCCTCTCCTCCTCCAGGCTGTCATTCGCTAAAAAAACATCACGGCTGTCTTGTGACCGGACAACTTACCTCCATAGCTTGCAGCTGCTACCATGAACAAAACAATAACGTGTGTGGCATTACCTTCATACTAGACTAGTGACGTACTGGATATTCTGTGGCATAGAGGTATCCTGTATTGGGAGATTACCAAGTTGCTTCTGAGTGGCACAGACGTGGAGGTTTTAAGAATTTACCAGCCTAACTGGAATTAGGCAGCAACACACACAGCAGATGCATTAAATCACATGTGCTACATGCAGTACCGGGTGCTGCAGGGACGCCTTGGAGCTGCGCCTCCTTCTCCCTCTGGATCTGCTCCTTGATCAGCCTTTGTTCCTCCTGTAGTTGCCGGGACCCCTCCTCTCGCAGCCGGGTGATCTAGGATATGGGGGAGGTACATGTTTAATACAGTAAGGCCCCACGAGCGACTGCAGGAAGCCACACATCATCACTGCAGGCCTCAGAAAAGCACCGACTACGCGACTAGAGGATGTGGTCAGAGGGTCTGCCTGAGCAATGGCACTCTAAAGAGCAGCCTGAGGCTGATCCACTGGGCAGACTTCTCAAACCTCCAGCAGCACAGGAGGAACAGAACACTGCCTCCTAGTGGTCATGCCGAATCAACCATGATCAATCCCCATGCTTTATGTGGTAAAGGGGTTAAAGCCAGGGGTGTCAAACTGCAGTCCTGGAGGGCCAGAGCCCTACACATTCTTGGGTTTCCCCTGATTTAACATACCTGATTCAACTACTTGCACCTCCTTGTGCTAATTACCACACAGCTCTTGAGGTGAATCATTTGTGGGTTAACAGGGAAAGAACTAAGCTACACAGGGCTCTGCCCCTCCAGGACTGGAGTTTGACACCCCTGGGATAAGCCATGGCTGGGTTCCTTTATCATGTGGACAGTCTACTGATGTTAATAGAAAGTCCATCCTCCAATGACACCAAACATGTTATGTTATTGGTCAATCATGCCCCCTCTGGTCACGTGTCCACCATAAAAATGAAACAATACATAAAGCCCAGACTCTATATAGTGCTATAGAGCCCTATGTAGCCCTACACAGACTCTATATAGCCCTCTGTGAAGCGCTAACAGCTAAAGGAGGCATCTGGGATTGGGCGGCCAGAAATGAGCGCTTACCTCCTCTTCCAGTGTGCGTGCGACTTTGATCTCATCCACACTGTGAGCCTCTGCCTCTCTCTCACGCGCCTCTAAGTCTGGTTGGGGGGGGAGGGGGGGTGTATATGCAATACAGTAAGAGCAGACCTTGAGCCACACTCAAAACTCCATCCATTCTAAACACTTCCACACTGCAAATCAGCTCAAAACACTATGGTAGCAGATCTGTGGAAAGCGGCCATACCAGATCGGAGCCCGGTAACGGTGGGGAGCACTTGGACAGCGCCCTCGTAAGCGTTTTACTGGCCCCTCTAAAGACCCCGTGACAGAGAGTGCAGTCAACGGTGACACATTATAAGCCACCCACGATGGCTGTTAATCACAGGGCGTGGGCCCAGCTGGCCACAGGGACTCGCTGCGGGAAAAGGCAGGAAATCTGCGAGCGATTCGACAGCCCGTGCTGAGCTGCGCCTGTCCACTGTCATTGTAACTGTAGGCGCCCTCAACACCAGCCAAACAAAACCCATTCCCTGTGAGGCCTAAATAAGCCTCACCTAGCTTGATCTTCTTCCTCTTATCGTCGAGTCTGCGCGTCCTCTCCTCGGCCTGCTTCTTCGCCTTTCGAACTTTGTCATACGCGGCCTGCCGGACACACAGGATTCTGGAGGTGCATTCATGTCGTGGGTCCGGCTCACGCTGTCACAAGGAGCATGACGCCCCCTGCTGGATACTGCAGACTTACCCTGGCCGCCGCGTCCGTCAAAACCTCAAGTGCCTGGGACAGCTGGTGGAAAAGCTCAGCTGGGAAGACGGAAACAGACACAAAGAACAAAGATCTGCCTCTTATCTAACCACAGAAAGTGGAGGAACTTCAAACAAAGCTGTTCTTCATTTACACACTACTTTATTGTTAATACCTGGAGAGGCAGCTAAAACCAAGCAAACTGACTTTACTGACCAGAAAGGACCTTAAGGCTTCTGCTAAACAAAATAAATAACACGATATACCACAGGGGCTTCCAAAAGATTCCAGTAAAGAGTCACTGAATCTGAGTCGGGTGTATTTCATAATAAAAACAAAGAATGACAGCAGACTGTACACTAAGTATGACATGGCATGCCATCTTTATGAAGATGGAACACTGGGGAAATACTGCAGGGGAAAGTCGAGCAGGTTCGCTTCATGACAGCCGTTGTTGGAGTGTCTAAGGCAGTCCGTTTCCCTCCAGTGATGTACCGGGTCACACCTCTCCAAACCATGCATGCCATGTCGCCCTAGGCCCCGCTGGGAGGCAGAGAGGCCACTGTCACAATTGCTGGCGCCTGGAAGCGCATGCCTGCCACCTGCCCTGAATGGCATCGGCCGAGGGAGCCCATTTTCTAACGCCTGCCTGCAGTATTCTGCGGAACGCGAACCGCAGCCTGTGCAAATCCATGGCAAACGAAGTGCACAGGCAGGATTCAAGGGAGGATAACCTGCACCCCCTGGGGAATTGGTCCAAATGCATGTCTGCCTGTATCCCGCCCGGGCCGACCGATGCATGCTGACCCCCGCCTAACCCCTACCCCAAGTCCCCTGATGTGTGCGCCTTTTCGTGCGATGGATGAAGCACACGCGAAACCAAAATAATTTTGGACCGCATCTGAATGCAGAATGGGCTTTTCTCCCGCTCTGGAGCCGACATTGTTCTCTTTCATTTCTGGGAAACTGACCCATTTTATTTTGCTCAGTTCTGCCATTTACCCCCTTGTTCCCCTTCTACACTCAAATCAGGAATTGTCAAAGACATCCAGTAACCACAAAAAAAAAAAAACTGAAAAAACCTTGCATGAAAACAGGCTGGTGTTTTTTGTTTTTTCCTCCAAGGTACGATATTTTTTTTAATGTATTTTAGATTTCCAAGACTGCTTCACCCACCTTCCCCCCCAACCTCCTGGAAGACAGGAGAGCAGAACAACACAAGTTGTGGTGTTGCAGCACCGACCCACATCCCAGTCCCCTTCGGGGGCCAAAGATGCAGCACGCTGCCCCGGAGGCCTCTATGACCTGGGGCCCATTAGGGGACCGCACCTCCAAGGAGGGCGCCCAGAAGGATGCCGTGTCGGCTCTCAGATACCGACTGGACAATGGCTGCATTCAGCGGAGAGGTTCGTAGGGACAAAGGGACACACGGCGAAAGCACTTAGCTGCTTCTTCGCTGCAGACGCGCGGGAGGAAACCAGCGGCCCCACTTACCCGCTTTGGGGTTGTCGGGATTCTTGTCCGGGTGACAGGTCAGAGCTTTCTGTCTGTACGCCTTCTTGACCTGGAGAACAAAAATACATAAATAATCTGTGAGGAATCATGACTGACAGTCATGAAAACAGGCTTATATCCGGCTGGGCTGAGCGACTACGAATGTCAACTGGGGTTTAATGCATGCGTAGCTGACTTTTCCCGAAACACAAGGCAGAGTTCCCAAAGGCTGATAAACCCAGGGAAACTCAATATCGTGTCTCCACCACCGCTGCGTGTCCAATCTAATAGACTGAAGGCCTCACACTTTTACCACAAAGAAGTTAAACCTGCATTACTGTGAGCGTGGGGCACCAGCGACTTCTGTATTTTCACTTTATTTTAAGCTACTGTCCTTTCAATAATACATCCCTAGACGTCCACAATTCTCTCTGAGGGAATAGTAAACAATAATTACAGAAAATAAATTTTACGACAAAATTTATGACTACGACAACACGGAACGCAAAAGGCTTGAAAATGAAAAACAGGAAATGTACAATTTGCTGAATGGCCGTGGGCATGACATACCGGCATGAACTCCAGGCTAAGGACGGAACAGTGAAGCTGCAAGCTGACTTTCAGGCTCATAATGCTGCGGAGCTGAAGACGTCAGCTAGACACTACGCCACATCTAACTACTGGTCTTCTTTGTTAGCCGTTAGCCTGGCACCCTGGGGCACTACCTTCATCCAGCATTTGCCTTGGTGTCAGCTCCACTTGAGTGGGGTCTACACATTTACGTAGGCCTGCTATTCCGATTACACTGCACAGGTATAAAACATACCTCAAAATATCACTCAAAAACATGGGTGACAAGGCGCTACTATAAACCAGCACTTCAGTTGGATGATTTTCTAGTTTTGGGTCGAGCAAATGCACAGACATGCCGAATACTGAATGTCTACCTCATATCTTTACCGATACCCAACTCTGGTCAACCCTGATATACTTCCAATAAATTACCGGCCCCTCACTGGTTCCCAATGCACAACAATTATTTTCAAATGGACGGAGGCAAAGACACATCAAACTTTCGTACACCTTCCCCAGTTGAAAACTCTAGGGCTGTGTATATAAATGATGAATCAAATGATAAATCTTTTATTTGCCATTTGCACAAGTGCAGGTATGATGGAATTCTTCTCTTTGCCTACCCCATCTTGCTCTCCCTAGCTTGGGGGGTCACAGCATAAGGTTCACCAATGTGTAGCGCCCCTGGAGTTGGGGGGTTAAGAGCCTTACTCAAGGGCCCAGGAACATGTGACTGTTCTGCTGATGCTGGGGCTTGAACAGGCGATTTTCCGATCACGGCGGCATCGAGTCAAAGTGCCCCAGCAGCCCAAATTCATGCTCTTCAGGGTGGCAGTTGGATGCTTCCTGGACATAAACAGCCGCTCACTAGTGAGCAGAGGGACCCCATGGGAACCTGGCTGCCCCAGCATCTGCCCCGAGGATCGCACGGGGTCAACGCTGCAATCGGTGGGAAAAACCCGCAAACACAACATTTCGCCTCTGCATTCGCGCACTCTTCAGTTGTTTCTCTCTTCCCGCAACTATTCCTGTCCGGCCTTGCCTCCCTCCCCCCCTCCGCCCCTCAGAGATAAGACAGGTCACAAAGC
>JAODKE010000028.1:16452014-16465006 GCA_026779605.1 Mormyrus hasselquistii | reverse complement strand
ACACACATATACGCAGGGGCACCATAATTAGGATACCAAAATTATAACCAGACAAAAAGGGCACAGACTAAGATTACATAACGTTTCCATTTCCATAACCAAGCAACCAGGGCTACTCTGAGCCGCAGGAGCCCCCGATGAAGGTGACTGCGGGGTGTGGCAGTAATTTGTACCTCTCACCTTGGATGAGCGGCTCTGTGTGCGAGAGAGTGTACAGGCTGATCTCATTCCTCGCCAAAATCACCACAGAGTAAACTAGCACAGCGGAACAGAGCGTGGAGCCTCCCTGGGCTTCTGCCTTACCAGCGCTCACCCGCTGCTCGTTCATCATTGCTAAAAGTCCGCCTCAGAGCTGCTTTTTTCTGAAGCGACTCGTATAATTCACATACTGGTGTTCGAGGATCCAACAGCAGAACGTGTCCATGGCTCCGTCTCCCCTACCTCTAATGAACTGGCAAACGCAGACGCCGTGCTCTCGACCGGCCGGGAAACCCGAAGAGTCTCTCTACAAAGCAACAGTGAGTCAGAGGGAGATAAAGGGAGATCCTGCCGGCCTTCCTATGAGATGCAGCCGTCATCGGCAGGATGGCTGCGGCTCAGAGAGGAGCTGCATACGTCTGCTGTGGAGCATGAACCCAGAGGAGCTCTTTAGAAAAAAATTACCATGGGTAGGATTTCGACAGACAGAATTGGGATAAATGCATGTGAAGCTTCAGAGGGATCAAACTGAAAATCGAGGAAGAAGCTGCATTACTGTACTAAGGTTCAAAAGGTTTGCAGCGTGTGGCAGCAGCGAGAACATGATGCCGACGCATCTCCCCACAGCCGGGTCTCCACATTGCAGGCACCTAGAAAACTTACATTCTTCATCAGTTCTTCCTCAGCTGGGGAGACATCTAGGCTAGGGTGGTACCATAGTCTAATTTATGGACTTACGGGTCGTGAACCTGCAACCTACCGGTCACATGGCCAAGCGCCTGTCAGAACAGCCATGCTAGACACTTGGCCCATAGCTGCAGTGTGCGAGCCTCTGATCACAGGGCTGAGAATCTGGCTGATCACAGGCGCTCTCTCCGTTAGACATGGACAGCTAAGCTTCAGCACCGCTTATTTGCAGGGGGAACAAAGGGCCATTTCTAGATGCCAGGGAGAGAGCTGGCTGGGCTGGTCAGTAACGTACAGCTTCTCCAGTGATCAACTTGCTACAGAGGCTGAACAGAAAGCCCATGTGTAGGCATGAAAAAAGGTGGATATTTAAGTCAACAACAGCTTCAAATCCTGGTCCCTGCTCAAAACACTGGTACAGTACAGCCGAGGGCCAATGTTTTTCCAGGACCCCTAAACAGGAGCCTTGTGAAGACGCTAAGTGTACATGCAGAGGTGTGCATGTCATGTGACCAGCACGTTTAAATCGATGATGCCACTTCCTGTCCTGATTTTTCCCACAATACTTGGGCACTTCATAACACAAACAGAACCATTAAAGATACTACAAAAGGTGGATCCTGCTCTGCCCAGGTCACCACCAGGCCCAGAAAGCTCTGTCTTCCATCTGATACAAACTATCACACAGACCAGGGACCATTAAAATCAAATGAACATCGTAGCAGAATTTGTGACTGTGGGGGTGTAATTAAGAGACCTGAGGCACTACCACATATCACCCCCCCCCCCCACACACACACACACACGCACACACACACATATGCCCCGATACAAAATGCAAAACATGCCCTTAGTTTGTTGGGGGGGGGCTTGCTTCAAGAGTGCACCCACGCACAAAAATTCGATTTGCATTGATTGCTTTTCAAGCAAATTAGATTTTAATCGGATGGAAAAGGCGAAGGCAGCATCGAAACAACCAGCAGAGTGACCAGGACCCGCTAATTTCTCCGAGCCCACGGGCAGCCCCCACCATGCACACAAACTGGAGGAGAAATCATTCATCCGGCATGAAGAATACCCAGCTGTCAAGCCCCGTATCCGTTTTTTTTCTTTTCTACCCCTCCAACGCTGCTGGTTTTTTAAGCCTGTCCTATCGCTACGGCTTCTCAACCTCAGCCCGCAGCCTCCGACAGAGTACCCAGCATGCACTGGGCTCAGGGGGCTGCGCAACTCAGCCTCTCTGGAAACTGTTTGGGTGGTCAGCCACCGCTTCTATCACTAGAGGAGCAGTTCTCTGAGCAGGACAAAGGGAGTGGCTTTAAAACCTGCAGTGTACGATCAAAGACATCCAGCGGAGGACCGACCCCCGTTGTTGTTGAGGTTCCACGTTTGCACTCCGGTAAGGCGGTAAAACCATGTCAATTCCACCTTCCCTCTCTGCCATGGCGTCTGGAGCATCTCAGAGAGTCCTGGCTCCGATACGGGGAGAGAGGAGGCTGGAGGCTTGCTTGCTGATGGGAAGCCATCCAAGAGAGTTGGCGTGTGGCCCTTTTCCCTGCTTTGATTCTGCTGTAGCAGCACTTCCCTCCCCAGGAGGGGGATTCACTCCCACACAGATGCACCTCATTTGCTGGGCCAATGAGCAGAAACTGCACCAGAATCCCAGGACGGGGCCCAGTCACCCAAAACAATACCATACCGTCCCACAAGGTGGCAGCAGCCAGTTCAACTGCCCCCAACCCCCCCCCCCCCCCCAAAAAAAAACAAAACACACAATTAAAACATCTAAGCTGCTATCGCAGCTCACCTGGGCAAGCGAAGCGTTCACCCATCCACTGCGATTCTACCTTACCGAGGGAAGCCATCACTCTCTGCCCCTTTACCCCAGGGCTTGCAAATCGCACGGGAAAGGAGGTATAAAACTGCAGGAAAGCACACATAACTATTTATTTGCGGTGGAGCGCTCTGCAGTGCCACTAAAGTAACAGGCCAGGAACTCAGCATGCTGGTAAGGGGCCGGACACGAGACCTGGAAACGAGGTCCTTAGCGGAACAGGCACGCAGGCCGCCCCGAGGGAGGTCGCTAAAGCACACTGCCCTGTCACCACCTGCGCTTCGACCGCCCTGCTCCCCCGCAGCCCCGAGTATTAGCTCCATGGCGGTAGTAACCATCTTGTACAATGGTGCTGCTGCCAGATAAGATCCAACCAAGATAAGAACCAGCTCCTCACCTCCACCCCCAATGCTACTTGGGTTTAGCACTGTTGCTACTACACACATTCCGTGTCGATACAGCACAGGGTTAGCCAACGTGCACCGCCCCCGGTGCTGGGTGTTAAGGGCCTTGCTTAAGGGCCCGCAGATGTGAATACTTTGCCGAAGCTGGGCTAGAACCAGCAACCTTCTGATCAACACAGGGGCTTAGCCCACTGAGCCACATGCTGTCCCCTGTTGACATACAAGCCCAAACTCCCTCTGGTATAAAGTGTGTTAATGGCCCGGAACTGCACATTGGCTACAAGACGCCTACTTGATCAGAAGATAGCAAATTTGGATTATTCACAGGAGACAACGAAAAGAAAAGAAAAAAAATAATGACACAGACACCCCCTAGTGGACACTAGCTAACACAACATGCTCTAGGAACCCCACTGAGCAATGCCTGGGTCTACTTTTGTCACTGAATCGAGGAGGTTGGCTTGCACCTTGCTGTCATTACCGCCCTCTGTGCTTCTTATTAGCACTGATCACATGTAAGAGTGCTGCCCATATGGCAGCTGGGCCTGCCAACTGTCCGCCTGCCAATCAGGCTGTCCTCAACAAATCTGACATGCAGCAAGTTATCAGTAAGGACAGGAAACACAGAGGCATGGGGAGAACAGATACATTTCAGAAAAGAATTTGTAAGCGACCATATGATTCACACAAATACTTATAGTAGCTTTTAGCAAGTAAGCCCAAACTGAATGATGTTAGAATGCCAGGGGGTGGGTGCTATATAAAAATTAATTGAATTGAATTCAATAGCTGATTAGCAGCTCTCTGATTGGGCTGCATTACAGAGAGTGATTGATAAGCAGGAAAACCAGGCCAACATCGAAGGGAACCTCCAGTCCGATGAAACTGATCTTACAGGTGTCCTTTGGTGGAGATACTGAAGCTCAGTTAGGTTATTTTTTTTTGACGAGTGGCTTTCATCCAAAAATAATTATAATTATACATTTTTAGCCAGTTATCCAGTTTGATATTACATAATGCAATTCAATTTATGTACTGTGCTCTAGGGTACGACAGCAGATTGGAGCGTGAGCCAGCGATCGCATCCTTAACTGTGAGACCACCTGCTGCTCTGAGCAAATAATACATAATAACCAAACCTCAGCAAAGCAGAGCAGTGAACCATAGCCTGTTCATGCTACGCAAACCACTAACACACCAGGGCCCCATCCGTTAGCGTGACTAAGCCTGAAAAGGCAGCGCACTCATACCACAGTAACGACGACGCTAATTTGAAACACTGCAGGCAGCAGGAAGTACATCAATTAAAGGGGCCTTAATGAGTTGTGGCTGCAGCTGGATTAGTAAGTTCCTGGAAGAGCCCGTCAGCGCCGTGACGAGGCTGCACCTTAGCTGAAGCGGCCACACGGACAAGCCGATTAAGCGGCTGGGTCCTGGATCTCCCCCCTACCACTCAACACGGACTTGCAGTCAGTGTCAGCCCAAACTATAGAGCTTCACTACTATCGGAACCCCCTAACCCATAGACTTCCCGGGAGAACACCCACCCAGAAGGACGTGACTCAGAAATTAATACCACCTTACCAAAGAATGACCACTTTGCTTTCAGGATTACAAACACAAATAGTACAGAGTTGGCAGCCCACAACTATCTGTCTGGCGGTGGAACAGAAAAAAGCAGGGAAGGTGGCAAGATAAAGCATGGGTGAAGGGGTTGGGGGGCTGGGGGTCCCCCTGGCGCCCCCAATTTCCGCACGCACTCATGCATGAGACATTCTGTTCCAATTGCAAATGGCCAACTGAAAGCCTGCAGCGACAGAAGGCAAACCTGGACGCTTAAAAACCCTGCATATCACTCATGCAAAAAGACAACCTCCCAAGACTGAAATCCAGACACAACGGATTCACTACCTGAGAACTGTGAGATTCTGACAAACCCCTTCCTGAGAATTAACCAGTGACAAGGGAGCACGAGACCATTTTCACGTTGGACCTGAGAATAGCCGGGGGCTGGGGAATGCAAGATTGTCTTTAGTGGCACGTTCAGTCCCGCATCCCGTCGCAGCTACCGTAGGAACTATCAATCCCGTGGCGGTTCCGAAGCACTCCCACAAAAAAAAGGTACAAATGTGCTACATAGGGTAATATCGCCTCTTAGTGGCCAACAGGTTTAGTGCAAAATACAGCGTTTTCGAGACTGGTAAAGTGGCAGTTATGAAGCGATTTCCAAAATAACATAATACAGCTAAAACAATGAACATAAACAATATTCGCCAGGGTCTTAGTCTTAATGTTATCAATACTGTTAAAACTTGTGTGTTGCTTGTATCGCTCAATCGCAACCTATCCTTACTTCTCCGAATTTCTAAATGATTCTGTAAATGCCTGTGTGCAATTTGACATAAGCCGAGAGGTAATTTGCACGATTGATCTATGCAGTCTGATAATCAAAACACAAATGCTCACAGCAGCAATTAGCTTGAATAAGATAATCATTGACTACGTATAGAAAAATATCCAGCATGGTTCGTTTTTATCGTGAAACTAGCTGGCTGGCTGACTGACTGACTGACATGCCAATAAAAGCTAAGAAAATAAGTGAATTTATTCAGTTTTAGGGCTGCTCATTTGTCAGGCTGGCCCGCACTGTAACGGAACATTTAACTTCATAAATGTTTGGAAGCTAGGCAAGTCTTTCTTAAAATTTCACACCTCTTTTTGGGTGGCTCCTTCTTCCACCCCAAGCAAACCGTAAAGATCCATTTGCAACAATTCTTTCGCCGCTGCCATTTTCGCTACGAAACTTGTTTTAAATAAAAGTGTCCAGTTCGGTAGTACAAAAATTACAGCATGTATTCCTTCGGTATCTTAACCTTTCAACTCTCATACAAGCACTTCCGGGAAACATTGCGTGCTGGGTAATGTAGTATGTAGGTAATGTAGGAAATAATGGTGAGACACACGCTCCGCCTTGCTGTCTACTCTCCCCTGCACATAACGACTTCATCATGAGGCAATACCCTAATAAACGAAACTGAAAATGACGTAGGCCTATTAACGAATACATTTTTACATTAGAGAATAAATCCTGCGTACTTCTGAAGAAGTTGAGAACAGGAGGATGGCACGTACTGTTTCTAACGGCAGATGGCGACAAAAACTATAATTATCTGAAAATTCGAATAAACGCCTTACAAAAAATATTTGCATCACCTTTTTTGGACATATTACGGAACCTTGCAGCCTAATAATAGATAATTTTGTACGTTTTTTACATGTATTGAAATCACAGTGAATGGGTAATGTAACATTTTTTTCATCAGCAGCTTTGAGGTAACCATAATTTTGTCTTTTTCATTGTATCTGATGCCATTTTATTATTTGGATTGATAAGACAATAGATCTCCTCCTTATACTGTAATGATACGCAATGGGACGGATTCATTCCAAAATCTACACTTTTAAAGAAGTGTATTTTTGAGTGCAGACCAAAAGTCAATGACAAGGATGAAAGCCAAGTGATTCAAGCTTTAGTTTTCTTGGAATATAAGTCATCTGCAGGCTCCTGCGGACAGCTGATTCATTCAGAAGAGCTCCATGCTAACTGCTGCTGCTGACAGATCTCTTAATAAGAATCTTCTTTCTCCAATGTAGACACACATTCCAAGAATGCCTTAACCCTTTGTGTCCTTTGTGCTTTTTCCTGGTCATCTGTTAATTATTTTTCTTGTTGTTTTTCTACAAGATAAGACATGCAGCGGGCCAATGCTGCACTAATATTCAACAAGGAACCTTGGAATGTCAGACATGCGACTAGGAGAGTGGTACTGAGAAATGACTCAGTCTGTTTGAAGATATGAAGTAGTTTCACGGCTTCCTGAATGCCAGGAAGATGATAAAGAGCAGCCCTAAATGATGATACTGTATTTTTTTGTACTCTTTTTTTTTTGTGGCTTCACAGCAGCAAAGAAAACAATCTTAGTGAAATGGTCTAATAAACAGATAAATATACTTAATTTGGAGTATTCAACAGCCAGTCTTAGTCTGGCGAAACCCAAAACTGAAACCCAATGGACAAACGTAGTGATGGAAATTTATGAGCTCCTGAGAGATCGATAATACACATATCTGCATGTGCGTATATATGAGTATATATGTATGTATGTATTATCTCGATGCGCCAATTCCCTCATGCCTCTCTTGTCTAATGTGCTGGGCAATTGTTTTCCTTGGTTCTGACTTTCAATTTGAATGTGATGACGGTCAGTGTTTTTGTGTTAAGGTTCTGTTGTTTCTCCGAAACTGTTAATAAAAAGTTAATCGCAAAAAATAAAATGCAGCCCCAAATAATTTGCCACCAAACTGGGTCTGCGTTTTACTGATATTTCTGTGAATGCTACCGGCAGTTTTGAACATTTCTGAGCTAATACATCACATTTATATATAAGCTGAGACACAACAATTGACAGAGGCACGTAAAAGCCACATGTGCCCTGAGCCACAACAGAAATCAGTAGGGTACTATTGTCAGGGCTGACATTTTAGCAGACATGCCATTTCAAGCTGTTTACGTTTCCCAGCACTTATTAATATCAGTATTATTTATAAGCAAGACATTTGGACATTCTCTGACCCAAGGTCTATTTATTAGTTTCTGGGTCTCAGATAGGGATGTTTCTTAGGGGAACAAATGGCCTTAAGCCAAACACAAGCCAAGTTTCCAGCATGGGATTTGGGTCTGTGGAGGAACATCTCTGCCATTCGATATTTATATTTAGGTCTGTTTGAGCTTGACTCAAAAGGTCTCTGATTGGATTCCAAAATGTATTAAGAGCTAAAAAAAAAAAAGGAAAAACAAAACAATATGTGACAGACAAGGTCAAAATGTGCGAATGGATGTGATTGCATGTACATGCCCTGTATTACTCAAGAGACTGGAGCCTGCGGTGGTGCTGGTGCTATTCTCAGCATGCTCTGTGACCTGGCGTTACAGAGAGGAAGCCACAGGTATGATGACAAAGGACAAGGACACACTTCACCTGAATGGTTTCAGTGAAATGTTCAGCTGTTTAAATCAGTAAAACAGCTTTATACTTCTTGGAAGCATATCATGGTTAAATGTCTCTATATGCTTAACTGTGATGTGCGGCATGTGAAGCATAACATGCTGTGATAGTGAACTTCCCCTTGGCATCAATAAACTATGTATATCCATGTATGCACACTGGTCAGAGAGTGATGTAGTGTTTTAGGAACCTGGAAAATCAGAGAATTGTTGGGTCAGACCAATAGCGAGTCAGAAATCATCGCGTGGGCAGGATGGCAAAAAAAATCAGATTGGTTAACCCATAGCAATTTACAACAGTGATAAAATCACACTGCAGACTCGAATTAAAATTTTAAAATCAGTTTCTAAATGGCTCGTGGCACTACTAAGTCCACATGAACGAAGAGGAAAAAAATCTATTTGCTTCTCAATTTGATCTAATCATGCACACACATACCTGTCAGACACGATCGTTTTATCGCTCCATTTTATCATCTCTGAATGGGTGGGATTGACATCCATCTCGGCGGGCCCGGACCAGGGTCACGCACACACATACCTGTTAGACACATTCGCTTTATCGTACTTCATTGCTGAGTGGGTGGGACTGAATTCCACCTGGGCGGCCTAGGATCATCATGACCCACCCATGGCAGGTAGCGAATTACTCTAATGCTGCATTATTGTATGATCACTAATATCTGTCACAATACATTATAGTTTGTGTGCACCTAAACCACATCTAAACCTCTATGTCCACACACGAGGAGAGGCGGCACCGCTCGCGAAGTATTTAATTGGATTTGTTTAGTCTGCCTAGCATCGGCTTTTTCGCTGTTAAAGAATCGTTTTTCAATGCAATGGATTATATAGAACGAAGCACTCCCATAATGTAAAGGTCCAAAATTGGAAAGATAAACGAATAAACCAGACATTTTATTCCTGTTTAGATTAATATATACAGCACATGTGTTGTGATATCGATGGCAAATGTCTGTGTTAAACGCTGATGACAGCGCGATGCATTTATTGCCATCACCGCTGACCGCAGGGGTGCAGTAGAGGGAGAGGGACGGGCCGGTGCTGGGAGCTGGGAATGGGGAGGCACTCCAGATGTCCTCTCCACACCCATGTGGGAGCGGCGGAGAGCTGTCTGGCTGGAACGAGGATCCTTTCCATCGATACATCGATTTTCTTCGCGTAATACAATCTTTTTTTTTCCTGAAAAGGAGTCGTGCCGTTACACGATTTTGAGGGGAATGGTCTGTTTTTACTAAAGCAGTTTATGTCAAGGCTTTGACGAGGTAAGACGAAATATGGATTGTCAGCAAAGTTAATAGTTATCGTCGGAATTTTACTGCTAAAGTGTTTAGATGTTGCGAAATGTTGTAACTTTAATTCACAGGTAATCACAAGATTCTTTAGTTTTGTCGAACTAAGATTTTTTTCTGTTTACTTTTCTTGCAATATCTGTGCCGGATTTCTGCCCCGATTTAGTTCCATAAATAAATCCATATTAAATACTGCCGCTTTTTGTTGGGGAGATTTTAATGGCATTTACATTTTCTCACTTTAAGTGTAAGCTGTCTGCTTTTGTAACGTATCGTCTGTTCCTTCTCCTTAAAACACGAGTAATTTGAGTCCGCCGTAGAAAAGGAACAGCTGACTCAAGGGAAAGGTTGAGTCACATAACGGATTTCCCGAAATGTACACATATTTAATTTTTATTTTGAAGAATTTGTCTGTAGTAAACGGACGAAATATGCCAGCGATGTGTAACAGCAGCGAGATACAGCTACCACATTGGTAGTCTATTTGAGCTAATAAGGCGAATATTAGTATGTTTTCACCTCGAACAATCTGACAGTTCCATGAACAATCGCAACTTGAAATAGGCAATTTTCAAGTAAAGGATGAAGACAGCAATTCACGCATTAATCATAATATTATAGATAAGGTGTGTGCAGTTCTGCTATTAATAGAAAGAAATGTAAACATAATTAGGAAACCAGAATAAGATCGTGTTGGGGTATTTTTATATAAAAAACATGAACATCAGTTTATTAAATGAATACAGATTTTGAATTTGCGAACGGTTTAAGAATTGAATATACGCTCTGTCTGTTATATAGTCTAATTCGAAGGACACCTCCACAAACCCTTGAGAATAATTTAAGGAAACGTCTTCGCATGGTAGTTTTATTAAACTTTTTTTTTTCTCAGACGCTTCATAATACTAATTCCATTAAATGGCACAGAGAATATTTTAAATGCAGTAAGCATTTCCCTGTTGTATTTTTCCTCTTGGGATCCACTTAATTGTCCAACCAATTTGCTGTCTCTGTCCTTTGGGATCTCAGACAATGCAAATGATGAGAAAATCATGGCGAAAGTCATACACAGATGGGTGGGGGGATGGAGAAGAATCAGGTGAACAGATGACTGGGTGTAAAGTAGGCAATTGGCTACTACTGACTTCCATTTTCATTCCTTCCAAGGCTGGCCAATACCAATCCCGAATATTCAGTGCTGGCCTAACCTTGATCTTAAAACTTGCTGATTTTGGGGGATGGTGCGGGGTGTAAGAGCAAACTCCCCCTTTTCTCTACTCATGGGTGGCCCTGCCCAGTAGTAGTTCATATCCTGCTCCTTATAATAACATGCGATTTTAAATTACAAAATGTAAAAAAAAAAAAATGATATTTTACTGTTAGAACTGATATTTTAACTTTGATCCACACATTCATAGTTGAAAGCGTTGAAGAGAAGTCTCTCTGGACTGTGAGGTCTAGGACCAGCACATGTTTGGGGCAAAGCAAGTGCTGTCCCATGTATCAATTCTCTGGCATCTTTCATGGGTACTGCTCATGTACTCACACACATTTGAAAACAGTTTGGGCAAGCCAGTGGATTTCGTCCTGAGTCCTGCCGCTAGTGCCAAACACTGCTTTAGATATAAATATAGCTCTGTTTTGGATGTTAAGAAGATCTTGGTTCAGCAAGAAGAAGCACGAACCTCAGAATGTGTTCTTGTTCCCCCTAACACCCTAAATTATTAGTGTTAGGAATCCACAACGTCCACTCAAAACTGAGAATGAATTCAGAACTTGAAATGAATTCAAATGTTTGGTTGCTAAAACATATATATATAATTAATACATATAAACATATGTAAGTGGACTTCTTGCATAACCCCACATTGTGTTTAAGCTGATTAAATATTTACATTGCATAGCGATATCTGGCTTTTGTTATAACTGTAAGCTTGCTGTATGTTTATTTAATGTGATGCACAGCACGAATTGAAAAGGTGTTGGAGTCTCGTGAAAGAATGCCATTTGTTGTGTCCGTAATGTTTATCTTGTCACCATGGTTAGATTTGAGTGTTGGGTCATATCCACATATTCTGAGGGCAGTGCTTTTGGGGAGTGAAGTATGACTATTAGTCAGCAGATATATGTGAATGATTTGCATTTTATAGTTTGTTATTTCATTTCATGTTTTTGAAGGGCCATCATCATCATGGACTTTGTGGCCAAATGTTTCAGGACACCCCTATTAATAAGAGGAATTGCCTAATTAAGCCACACCCATTTCTGAAAGAGGTTAGGCAGGTCCAGTCAGCCATTGTAAGCCAGAAGGAATTGTTCGTATTGTGGAAGCCCCCCTCCCCACCCTGCTGCACCCTACTGAATTCATTATATCAAAGCTGGAATTATGAAATGGGTGAGACAACAAGCTACATATGAAAACTCTTCTTTGACCACGTGACTGGCTCAGGCAATACAGAAGGCCTGTTCCTCTAGCTCAGACAGGAGCATCACTGGAACTTTAATAAATTAGTCATTGCGAGGAAGACTCACCAGTTGGTGTATTGGTCCTCCGTAAAGATCACTGTAGATCACAGAGAGACCTACAACAGTAGTTGTGGTTTCCACCACTGGCACTACTGAACTCAGAAGCTCCAGGCAGGACATTATGACCTGCAGCTTTAGAATGCTGAGCTGCATTCCTGTGACATTCCAAAGCTCCTTTGTTGTGCAACAGCTGGTGTCTACATACTTTTGGCCATGTAGCGTATGTTTATCTCAATGTAAGTTGAGGCTGAACTTTGATTGCTGCTGATGCCTAATTTTGCTTGAGGGCGCACTTAGACGCTGGAAGAGCACAGTTTGGAAAAAGTGAGCATAGCTGCTGCAGATGACAACGCACCAGAATTTCTGCTAGACAGTGGTGCTTTGGTTACTGTTACTCCACAAGTCATGCGCTTTACAGCGTACTGCATATCGAGGTTCACTGATGACAGATTTCAGTGGCTGATATTCTGTTTTGCGTTGAAAGAAGTTAGGCTGGTACAGTCAGCCTTTGTTAAGCAAGAGGGAATTGTTCATGGTGCAGAAACCTCCACCCAACCCTGCCCAATTCAGGATATCAGTGAAGGGATCAGCAATGTGCTGAGACAACCATCTAGCTACGCACAAACTCTCTTCTTTAGCCATGTCGGACTGGCTCAGCCAATCTAGAAGGCCTGTTCCTGCAGCCAGCTAAGCTGTGATGCATAACAGGGGAAAGTACTGCAGTGATACTAGAGATTTATGGAAAAGGGCAGTAAGCTGTTAGTTTTTAATAGTTTATTTGAAAATGAAAATGAATGACAAAAAACTAATTAGTGTACATTTATGTGGGGGGGGGGGGGGGGGGGAAAAAAATTTTTTACTGACTGAACTCCTTGGAAATATTTTATAAAAAAGGTTTTTTTTTTTACACTATTTCAGATTTCTAGCCAATGAGAAAAACAAGTCGGAAAAGCGTTGTGTGGGGA
>JAODKE010000028.1:16435801-16451914 GCA_026779605.1 Mormyrus hasselquistii | reverse complement strand
GGGGGGGGGGGGGGGGGGCGTGGCGGGTGGGGGGGGGGGGGGGGGGGGGGTGGTGTAAAAACATTAATTACCCCCCCCCCCCCAAAACAACCCTACTTACATTACATAGCAAGAGGACTTGTGAGTTAAATTCAGTGTCTGTGTGGTTTCACAGAATGTTTTAAATTCCTGTTTGCAATGTGTCCTTCCTCACCAACGGCAGAGTGCTTGTTACTAGGGGTAGGTGATCCTCCCAAAAGCTCATACTGCAATCTTTATAACACACAATCATGATCTGAATTGCGATCTTCCCAAGTCTGAAATGTACCGTCAAGAATACCCAGACTCCAAATAAGCCTGAGGACTCATCTATTGGCATAATTTAAAACACATTTCATTAAAGACAGTTTTCAAAATGATAATTAAATCCTGAGTTAAACTTTATTTTTGCAAAGTTGTGTCAGATGCATCTTTCTAACGAGGCTGAATAGATTTGTCCTATTACCTCCAGAGGTGCCTACCGCGACCTATCTGATGCCTGATTTTATCTTGCATGTCTGCACATGCACAGCATTGCACTTTACGGCATATTTTATGACGGTGCCCGATTTGTACCAATTAGTTTTGGCAACCCAACTTGATCTAATATTTCTTTTCACTACATCGGGTTCATTTTCTGTACGGCTTGTGAGCCATCTCCACCAGCCCAGAATGGGATGTTAAACCAGATATTCCAATTTTAGACTCTGTGTGTTCTGTCTGTTTAATAGAAGTTCTGCATAGCACCTGCACCTGTCTCTTGTGTGCGTGTTTATATTTCATTAGCTACCCCAGTCACGGTGCAGTGACCAAATATGCCCTTTCAGTTCGGAGTGAACCAAAATTGTAAATACACCAAAATACCTCATGGCGAGTTCAACTGATGGAAATGTAAACTACTATTTCAGATGTGGGATATTCAGGTAATGATGTTGATCACTAACACCAGTTATTGCCAAACAATAACGTCACCACTGTAGTTTGCTGTAAATATAGACAGTATGGCGTGAACAATTAACACAGGGAAACCATGCAAACACAGTACACACACATAACAACAAAGGAATAACATGCTAACCCCACACACACACAGACTCAGAGGTAGGAACCGAAATCACACTCCTGAACATGGAAAGCAAGTCTACTGCTCAGATAGCAAGTCTGCCGCTTAGGCCTGCAGCCTATCCTACGCAGCACAGAGCATGAGACTGTGCCCCAAACCTAACGCTGGATGGGCCGGCCAGGCCATTGCAGAGCAGAAGAGATACATGCACCCGGTTATACACTAAAGGCATATAAATGATGTCACTCAGCTAAACTGTATGTCTTTGTTCTGCAGGAGAAATCCGGAGTAGCTTGGGGAAACCCACATGATAGGGGAAGAACATGCAAACTCCCCATGCACAAAACAGAGGTGGCATTCAAACCCGCAGCCCTGGGGGTGTGAGGCACCAGTGCTAATATCTACTGTGCCACTCTTCCTGAAAATATTAGTAGAATGCCCAAACCTCTCATGTTTGTACATTCATATTTGCAGCATCATAGACTAAGAGTGTTTGTGTGGTTTTGATGACTTATTTTTGTAGAGCTTTATAAATTCAGGGTGTGATTAAAAAAATACTCGCTTAACATCCCTACTCAATACAATGCTTATTACCATCTGTGCTTATTACAATGCTTATTACCACCCTTTTTGAAAGCATTAAAATTCAGTTTGTTCTACCTTGCAAGTAGTACTTTGTTGGAAATTAATAATCTGTATGTCTCAAATTTAAGTTAAAACATTAAACAAATATTAAAATATGGGTCATTCCCAGGCACTTTTACAATGAAATGCACTATTTGTTTTTATGTAGAGAAACTAATATTAGCTTCACATTTTAGGTTTATTAAAATTAAGCCATTGATGTCACTGACATTATTTTAACAATTTTCTCCAAATGGGTCGCAAAAAAATCAAAGAACACAAAATTGCATAAGATCTTAATCCTTCTGGTTTACTGCATGATAAGATGTATATTTTTGTTCATTTTTTGGTTAGTTTTGTCATTCTAACTCATCCCGGTAACTCTTGCCCTGAATTTAATGAAACACTTTCATTACAGAAAAAATGGCAATATGACTAAAACTGACAAAAAAAACAGACAAGCATTTAATGCTATAATGTAATGCTTGTTACTTCACTGTGCTGAGGCCGGGTGTTGGAGTCTCCCTCTGTAGCACAATGGAGGAATCCATACCTCTGCACTTTGAAGAGTAGTAGAAGGAGTTAAGGCCATGTCAGCCCAGGGTCCACACATTCCATCAAGATGTCTGAGGTCATACTACCCAAATTTCTGAGAAAGTGTTGAAATGACTTAGATGCCATCATGAGAATAATTTGCCTGTCTGAACAAGTGAATCTCTGGGTCGCTTTTGGATCATTCTGATGTTGTCGTGAACATTTGGTGAAACTAGCTGTCAGAGCAAATTAGTCATCGTGAGGGAGACTTACCAGTTGGTCTATTGGTCCTCTGTAAAGACCACTATAGATCACTGAGAGACCTAGAACAGGCAGTTAGAGTTTCCACTACTGTCACTACTGAATCCAGAAGCTCTACATAGGATGTTATGACCTGCAACATGAGAATCTGGAAGTGCATTCCTGTGACATTCCAAAGCTCCGTTGTTGTGACAGCACACCTCAAAACAGATCTATTTATCAGAAGAATTGCCTAATTCAGTTGCACCCATTGCTGACACTGGTGTAAAATTAAGCGGACGGTCACGCCATTTTCTGCAAAAAGCATTAGCAGCACAATGTGTGGTTGTACAGAAGAGGTTAGTGACTTTCCACTTGGTACCATCATAAGACGCCATATTTCCGACAAATCAGTCTCCCAGATTTCTGACTGGCTAGAGCTGTCCTGGTCAACTGCAAGCGAAGTGACTGTGAAGGCCAAACCGTCTGAGAGCAAGTTCATTTGCGAAGTGGTGCGGCACAAGCTCAAACGAAGGGACCAAGTCATCCGACATTAATACCCAAACCGAATGGCAGCATATGCCACCAGCAATGTTTCAATATGTAATGGAAAGCAAACCCAAAGGAGCAGAGGCTCCCACAGCAACAATGGGCTGACCAACTTCATATTAATAACCCTGGTTTTGGAATGAGATATTGGACAACATATTGTTTTACCATATACTGTAGCTGATTGGACATCTTACTGTCTTGACTGACTTCAATGTGAGTGAGAGGCAACGGGGGTCCCTCCTAGCCGCAGATATCATGACAAAATGTTGAACAGCATCACCGATGGCAGAGCCACACGCCAACCCATCATGGCTCACTCAGGAGACGTGCTTGTGGGTGGAGACCAGCATCCCTCATATATATGAAATGTTTCATCATTGCAGGTCTTTCATCTTACAACCTTAACAACATGCCCATTTCCCAGGACACATTAAAATGCAAATGAGGTAATGATATAACAAACTTTGCTTACAGTATGACCAGCAACATCCATCTGCCCCCGCATGTATGTTCACTGTCCTTAGGAATTGATTTTGGTGTGGTGGAGAGCTCGTGTTCGAAATGAAAGGAAGTGCTGTTTCCATTGCCAGGGCTTCTATTCATGAATAATTTCAGGACAATACATGGACGGTGATTCTTATCATGGTTACTTGAAAAAAGCAAACAGTTTCTTGTTCCGTGTAACATCCTCATCTGCCACAGATAACAGCAGTGGCAAACAGTCGCGGTCCTTCCTGTGATTATTTTCCTTTTACTCCGTTTCCCTTCAGTGTGGATCTGACATGCCTCCCCTTCAAAGCACACATCCCTCTCTGAAAGGGCTTCACATGTGCTGCCAGATGCACCGGCCCACTCGCTTCTCCTCGCTCTGCGGGCTGTACCAGATGGTGCAGGAGGGGAACTCTGATTGCTTTATTGTGCTTACCGTACCGCTATGGGCCAGATGGAATTAGGCCAGCCTCAGAGTCACCTAAAAACAACCTGAAATCAGTTCATGTTCCCTAATCCCAGACAGGAAATATGCCCAGTAGGTACAGAAACAGAATTCCCGCTCAAGCACAGGGGGTGACTGCTGGTCTGTGACTGACTTGGAGCAAAGTTTGTTATATCATTACCTAATTTGCATTTTAATGTGTCCTGGGAAATGGGCATGTTGTTAAGGTTGTAAGACGAAAGACCTGCAATACTGAAACATTTCATATATATGTTATTGTAAGCATGGCTATAACTATTTATAAAAAGGTATAGCACATTATAGCCATGTTTATTATGCATTATGAATGCTCTATGATGCTGTCATCTATAATGCACTATAAATACCATCATAGTACAATCCAAAGCATTTTGCGGTTTGTGAGAGTGACCCAGTGGTGTTAAATTTTGTACAACTTCACCCACTCTTGATTGCAAATGAGTTTGCATGAATTGGATTGTTTGTACAGAGCTGTGTAGCCGCCATTAGTGGGCCGATCTTGGCTGTGTCTTACAGTATGAGGGCTGTGATCTTTGGGTTGGGAAGGTGTGAGTGTGGTACACGTGATATTTCCTGTCTCCCCATCATACTTACATACACTGTGAGCTTCCTGATGCAGTTTTACTTATTATTTTTTTATCATATTAGGATGCAATTCCATTTCTCTTACTTCCTTTACTGGGAACCTTTGAGGTTTGTTTGTAATATGGTGGAGAATAAGGTCTATGAACTATACAGTTTGATGCATAGCACTCCGTTTCACTGTTACACAGTTTATTGACTATGTGCCTGTATCTCATCACAGTAGGTTATAGGGTTTTTTTAATCTGGGAATTAATTGTAAGTTTCCATATCTCGTCTACAGACCAGGTCGAGTTTTAAGTGAATAGAACGTTAAATTCAAACACTGAGCTGTCAGAACACACCCCTGAACATTCATGGCTGTGGACTCAACCATGACTAAACATTCTTCTCATATCTGTACTTTTAACCTCCTCCCAGTTTTTTTTTTTGCACTTGTTCTTTCAACATCCTGCCCATGCATGTGGGCGTGTGATATGGACCAGCATCCGCTTTCCCTCCACATTGTCAGCTGTAGGCTGCTGATCACTGCTGCATAAAGTCCATTTCTGTTTAAATCCCAGCCTGAATAGCTGATTCTGTGAGACCCCCCCCCAGCCTCACAGTCTCTATCAGAACTGGGTACTTGGCAGGACTGGTGCTGAGAGGGCTGTTGCCACGTCAAATTGAGCAGGGCTGTCAGACCCACCCCCCCCCTGCATGCCCCGTTGTGATAAAGCCCTCTTGTGTCCTATGTGCTCCAACAAGCTCACAGTGCACAGACGCCATTCAGCAGAGCCTCAAACCACCCACTCAGCACAGCCTGCTGTAAGCAGCAAGGCAAGGTCTGGAGCTTGCAGAGATGTCATCAGTATCAACAACCTCCTTTCCCTTTTTAAACATCCACCCATTCCTCCATATCTTCTTAAGAGCCTGGAGTGGTACTCCTGGAAGAACAGGGCACGTGGCAGGGGTGCCGCTGGATAGCATGGTCACACACACACAGTCACACAAAAAAGGCAGTTATGGAAACAGCATTTTATTGGACTGCAGGAGGATGATGTAATGCCTGGTGATTAAGGAAATTAGGCAGCACAGTTTATGCATTACAAAAATATGTTTGTCAAACTCATATTGGTTAGTTATCTTTAGCTTGAATGGTATCTGTCTGCTTTGTGCCTTTGAAAAAAAACGACCCACCCCTCCCCCAACTTTGATGATACCTGACAACTGAGATGAATTGGCGGCGCCGCAGGGTGCTCAAGTGGCAGGTTTGGCTCCAGCACCACTCCTGACCGGCTCGTACTCCAACAAGCTGACTCATCCTTCCATTTCTAAACCCATCCTCTCGTCCTACTTATCAGTGCCCGTAATGTGACCTATGAACACATCTTCTGCCTTCTGTGATAGATGTCTTGTGTCTGTACTTGTGTCCGTGAACAGAGGAGTTGAGTTTCCCACATGTTCTCCCATATTGCTTTTGGTGTTCCTGCGCTTTAGGGGCTCATCTGAAAAGGATTCATTTTTGTAACGTTACCTCAGTCTGTGAGGAATTGGTCTCAGGTCTGTGCTCCTAATACTACTACAGGGCCATTTTGTCATGTGAAAAAAAACGTGTCTGTACAGGGCCCCCCTGCCTGATTGTGAGCAGCAAAAATGTCTGCAGTTCAGTCATCTAGAACAGTGGTTCCCAACCCCCAGTCTGAGGACCGGTACCGGTCCGTGGCCAATATCCCCCAGGGTCGTGAAACACCAGGAGTTTTGGAAAGAGGTTGGTCAGTTTCCAAGACTAAGCTGTGTATTTTTAAGTTTCATCTTTTTTATGACCCCTGAGCACATCTGAAAAATAATGGAGAAGGTTAAGCTTTCTGGCATTCAACCTGTGGCCAGCACCCTGCTTTTACCTGCTCTGGGATTTTGTTATATTATTCTGCTGTATTTCTTCTTGTTATATTCATTTGTGACACAGAAATCTCAGCATGTGTGACCTCCTGTAATCACGCAAATGAAATGATGGTAATTAGGGAAGTAGCCAGGCCACACCCCCTATCGTGACCACAAAGCAAGGTGCTACATTAGGCAATATGGTTGCAGCAAACAAATAGCGCTTTGCCACCAAGAACTGAACCCCACCCACACTGACATGGCCCTGCCTAACAGAGGGACCGAGCTGGTTGTATCACCACTATGTGATTGGTTGAGATGCAGGCAGATACCGGTGGTCTGCGTTGATATATGTGGATTATTTGAAGGGAAAAAGGGCATATTCCATATATTATTCATTATAAGTAGCACTGAACATCACAATGTAATCATTCATTCCTGATAACTCTTCTCCACTTGAGAATTTCCAACCATGTACTTAGAAAAGTACTACAGGGCAGTGAACGGAATGGGTTCGTCATGCAGATTTACAAAAGCGAATGCTAATTCCGCTAGCATTTGATGCTAACATAATGTGGTGATTCTCACAGACATGCTAGCATAAATTAGCACATAGTAAATCATGATATACACTATGTTAACAGTAAATTAGCATCTCTTCGCTTTTACTACTGTCACTCTCCAAACTCTGCAATGCCTTTACCCAGTAGACAGCTCAGTACAGCTCAGGTATGGTTCAGTTCGTGTATGCCAGTGGAGAAGCACCAAAAGACTGAGCAATCAGGCTGCCACAAGGTAGGATAGTCAAGGAACCAAGTCGTTCATCATCATGTTCTGGTTCCTGACTCACCACTATCAAACATGGTTTGTTGCCTTAGAATTAAACACTCTGGTATCACTCACAAGGTAGGAGGAGAAGGTTGAGAAGGCTCTGCGTAACATCATCCCTGCATCTGAGAACATCATCTGAAAATAAACTCCTTCCTCCCAAGGATTAAAGCCACTGGCTTAGTTCAATACTTCTAACACAGTCTGTGAAATCTCTGTACAACATAAACCAGTCCGTGGTCACCAAAAAACTGGAAACCCCTAATTTAGAAAACATGAGGCCTGATTCAAACTTGCTCTGCTCCTTCTCCCTGCAGATCCGGGCTTCGCAGGCATGCTGGGACAATCGGCAAAGGCCCAGAAGAAATGGGCAGCCGTGCGGGGCCACCTCGGCTCCTCCCAGGACACGGAGCAGCCAGAGGCCAACCTGGAGAACGCAGATGCAGAACTCTGCATCCGCCTGCTGCAGGTGCCTACCGTGGTCAACTACTCAGGCCTGAAGAAGCGTTTGGAAGGCAGCGACCAGGCCTGGATGGTGCAGTTCTTGGAGCTCAGCGGCCTGGACCTGCTGCTGGAGGCTCTGGACCGGCTGTCGGGCCGTGGCTGCTCGCGTATCGCTGATGCCCTTCTGCAACTCACCTGCGTCAGCTGTGTGCGTGCAGTCATGAATTCTTCCGCCGGCATCAACTTCATTGTGGACAACGAGGGTTATGTGCGTAAGCTCTCCCAAGGTAAGTGGGATTTTCTGAGCAGAATCCTCCTTTTAAATGAGTTTAGAATGTGGTGACACCCCCTGCCTGATTTAACCCAATAGGAACCAAAAGTATAACCAATAGAAAATGGCTTAAACCACTCAGCCAATAGCAATGCACGATTACCCCCACACACTTCATTTAGAACCCTCCTTTTTCCCTATCACCAATTGAAGGTAGCTACATCTGAAAGCACTTCTGGCTTGACAGGATAGCCTGTCAGACCTCCCATACATACGTCTATGAATGGTGTAGGATTTGCCTTTGAAGTGGGTATCTACAGATATGTAGCCCATGGCAACCGGTGACTTAGAAATGGGCTGAAGGATACAGCAGAGTGCCTGTTGGATGTGTCGTCTGAGGAGACCTTTGTGTGAGATGAAATGACAAGCTGAGCCCTTTGTCACCCTCCTTTGTTAGTCTCTGGTTCAGCTTTGCCCTACAGAGATTAACACTAGAATGGGGAAAGGAGACCAAGTAGAAATCCATCATACAGACACTGAATTTTCATGAAATGCCTCACAATAATCCAGACAAACACTGCAAACTTTTCATGATTTCGATCAAGTCATACCCAGCTGTGTGCAGCAAAATGCAAGGCTTACTTTCTTTATTTATTTGGAAGGGGAGCCGCTTGGGGTAGTCATGTGCACATCAAAGCCATTCGTTTGCAGAGTAGCATAGTTCTGGACTGTTATGAATAGTAGGCAGATTTCAATCCAGGGTAAACAAAGGGGGGGGGAGTGGAAGTGGGATCTAGGCCTTATGGGGACCCATGACAAGGGAGGGTGTGAGGCAACATGTGACCATCTTTTCATCCTGTAGCTTTGGACACCTCCAACACCATGGTGAAGAAACAGGTGTTTGAGCTGCTAGCAGCCCTCAGTGTGTATTCAGTGGATGGGTACAACCTGGCACTGGATGCTTTGGACCATTACAGGGTAAGTTTCTACCCTGTGCTGACTGAGGTGGTGCCATCTACAGGCGAACTGTATCACAAAGGCCGCTTTAATGACTAATGACTAATCCAATGGTTCTCAGTCCTGTTCCTGGAGGACCCCCTGCCAGATTGTTTTAATTTCATCAGGCCCAGATCATTTAATCAGACTTAAACGGTCCTTAATAGGCTAGTAGTGGATGTGGCAGGTTGAAAGCAGTGTGGGTCGGAATGAAATCATTCTGGCAGGGGATCCTCAAGGAACAGGACTGAGAACCACTGGACTACTAAAAGAAAAAATATTACCTTTTTAGGATAAAAAACTAGACCAGAGATTTAGCTACATTTGAAGGGAGAGCCAGAGAAATTATAAATCTTGGCACAGTATTTTTCATGGTCAACACAAAAGCCACATTTAACTGACGACAGAATCAAAGCTTGGAAGACTACAGCTTTCTCAAGCAACCAGAAGGTTTTGCGTGTTGATGACTCTATGTCAACATCCAACGTGACACAGTTCAATGTAAATACATTAGTACAAGTTGATTACAAAAAAGCTCTTGCTGGTACTGGTGGACTCAGGGGGGTGCAGGGGGAGAACTGCCCCCTTGGTGCCCTCATTGTTGAAAAAATATTGCTAAAGTGCCCTCTAGAGAGGCGGAAATGCTGTTATTGGCTGCGCTTAATGGAAAAAAACTGACTACTCTCTAGGGTGCTCCCTTCATGTGAGACAGTATGATGATATGCCCTACAGGGGCGATCAAGGAAATGTCACAAAGTACATTAATGAGTGCCCTCCTAGTGGAGAAAATGCGATGCAGTGCCCTATAAGGTGCCCTTACAGTGGTCTAAACAGCCCCTATGGGTACCCTTCCAATGCAAATGGGTGCCATTATGAAGTGCCCTTTATCCTACCCCTACATGATTAAGCGTCCCAAAGGGTACCCTTTCCAGTGGAGGAAATGGGCTGCAGTGCTATTAAGGGTACTCATAAGTGGCAAGAAAACATGATGAAGTGTCCAAATAGGTGCCCCTGCAGTGGATATAATGTGATGCAGGGCTCTATAGGGTGTATATGTGAGGATGTGGGGAGTTGTCCTAATGGATGGCCTTCCAGTGGAGGAAAAGTGATGCAAGGCTGTATAGGGTGCCCTTCCAGTGATGAAAATGAGACTACTTCACCATACAGGGCGTACCATTCTACTAGTGACTGGGGATGGGGGAGTGCACGTCATGTAACGGGTGGCCTTTTTATTTTTTAGCCCCTTCCCTTCCAGCAGCCTAAGTCCCCCACTGCTAGTTGGTTTGAACTATGCAACCCACTCTTATTGTACCACATAATTCAGCCGGGGGTAGGAGTACAGACTGGAAGTAATGCACTCAAACGATTCATCAGAAAATGTGTGCACATGTAAGCCTCTTTTGCACGTTCGTACCTATGTGCATCCGTGTCCTGGCAGAGCGTGAAGACCCAACAGTACCGCTTCAGCGTGATCATGAGCGAGCTGCAGAACACGGACAACGTGCCGTACATGGTCACTCTGCTCAGCTTCGTCAACGCCCTCATCCTTGGGGCCGAGGACCTGCGCAAGAGGGACAAACTGCGCAAGGAGTTCATCGGTATGACCTGGCAACCGAAAGGGAAAACAAGGAAAACCAGCTCGT
Source organism: Mormyrus hasselquistii (assembly GCA_026779605.1). NCBI lineage: Eukaryota > Metazoa > Chordata > Actinopteri > Osteoglossiformes > Mormyridae > Mormyrus > Mormyrus hasselquistii. The sequence goes on along the minus strand of JAODKE010000028.1, from coordinate 16,441,283 downwards.
CTGACATGCGGAACCTCTTTTGGGCACACTGGATAAAAAAAAGCCCCTCTTCCTACCCCAAAATAACCTAGTGATGGGGGGGAAGTAGGTTGATTAGGAACACAGTTGCCACAAAACCGTTTGACTTGGTCGTCCTTAATTTAGGACTGCCCTGAATCTAAGGGAGATCACCATTACTGTCTGAGAGCACAATTCTTATCTGTTTTTTGCTCCAGATATGACTCCTGATTAAAATGACTGTCCTACTTAAGGAACGCAGTGTTCTTAACCAGTTATTTACGTTCAAAACAGTAAGCGAACCGAACTATGGTTTTTGTAATGGTTAAATATTAAATTTTGTGCTGTTCTATTATAAGCTTAGGCAAAATCGTAAAATATGAAACACGTTAGGTGTTCGTATAATAGACTGATTTCAGTTTATGGAAGAAATCATAAATTAATATTATTCGTATTGATTTTATTATCCAGAGAAGTATACGAAATCTTTTTAACGAAATCAGTTAAATACAGACGTGTCAGGAGCTGAATCCCCGGCTCAGATATTCTAACCACGCTCTCAGTTTAAGCACTCCATACATTATCGCATTACTACTTTAGGGCTTTAATGTTTTATTTCCCTAAACCTTCGTAGTCCGACGACCATCATAACTTCAGAGAGATATAATGACCCTCGGACAGACTACGTCTCTGGATCCGAGCAACGCCCCTGAATAAATATAACCGTTATATTTGTTTCTACTATGTTTACGATAAGGTTGCAACTTAGTTTCCGGAGTTACACTGTTTTAAAGCCAAATAAAAGCTATTTATTTGCCGGTGAAATGGCGTCAGCGAGCGAACTAAAAGCCCCGTTGCTTTCACGAAACAGCGGCTAATTGTTCACACCTGTGCGGTACCGCCGCACTAATGGCCGTAATGTGACCCTGGCTGAAGCGTGCAAGCTGTCGATTTCAAGTTGGAATTTTGACATCAACCAAAATATAGGATTTACAGTAATGTTGTGCAACTCTTTATGATGTGCTACTGTTTTCTTTTATAGGGTTACAGTTGCTGGACATACTGCCTAAATTAAGGTATGTGTTTGCTCTGCGTATAGTTTTTGTCGTCGTCTTAATTCTTGAACAATTCTTTTGAAACGTTTTACATGAAATGAGATTCAGTACAGTACGCTTAACTACTTATTCATTATTTTGCGTGCACGCGTTATCGATCCAGTGACTTGTTTAATGTCGATGTTTTGTTCTATGGAGTTGCGTTCATTTTGATTTGTAATGTCTGATATTGCAACATTGACTTTTAAGGCAGATGACATAATGACAGATTATGCACTTACCAATTTTGGTATGAGTACTTTGTGTGTGTGTGTATACAGGGAGCAAGAGGATGCTGACCTAATCATCCAGTGTGAAGCATTTGAGGAGACCATGGCTGAAGATGAGGAAGAGATCATGAGGCTCTATGGGGGTATTGACATGGGAAACCATCAGGAGGTCTTCACCACCCTCTTCAACAAGGTGAATGACAGCTCCATCACACATTACCCACGCAGACCGGTAGATGGTGCCTCTAGCTAATTGCATTAGACTCTGGCAGTATGATAAGCTGTGGGGTTGTGTGACTGTAGATTTTGGCACCGGGAGATGTTCTGACTGATACGCTCCTGCTGAGAATCACTAACGTACGTGTGAATTTATCAGCGACATATCTGCAGGCTTTGGTCAGACTGCGGCATCATTCCTTAAAATCACACGATAATGGCGATCACCATCACAGATGGGATTTATTCTTGATGCGGACATTCAGCAGGACAGTTTGGCTTCTAGTACCTCAGCTAGACCTGGTTAGACACAAAGTTAAGGGTTCTCCTGATGTCACACACGTCAGCTTCAGAAGCCATGAGAATGGGTTTGTTACTGAGCCAGTCCGGCTGGGTGGATCCTGCTCCTTGCCTGGAAACCACTTAATGCAGCACCTCTCCCCCCCCCACCCACCCCCTCCGCTGTAGGTCAGCAGCTCCCCGGTCTCCCTGCACCTGCTCTCCATCCTGCAGGCCCTGCTGCTGCTGAGCCCGGAGCGGGTGGATGTGTGGCAGACCCTGGACGCCATCATCAACCGGGCCATGCTGCTGGCACAGGACAGTGAGTCCTTCCCTTCATGTCTCCGGCTGAGGTTTTATTTGTGCTCGCATAGTGCTTTTCTTATTTCCTTTAAACAGTTTATCCTGCCCTTCTAGCCATGGAGTCCCTATGAATCCATCTGAAGCAAATCTGAACATGAATCATGGTCGTGTGGTTTCCAGGCGGTTTGTTTCATGGAGATCTTTCTTTTCTCTGACCTCACTGTTAATTGTGGGGGTGCTTTACAGCTCAGTTGGACTCTGACAAGATTATGGAGCGCCTCAACCTCTCCAAAGGGAAGTCCAGTGCACCACCTCCAAAGAGGACTGATCGTGCTGTCCAGACAGAAGTGCCACAGTCCTTGACTCCTATGAGTTTGCCCACTGGGGGTCCCCTTCCTTGGGGCCCACCTCCTGCGGGACCTCCACCTCCAGGCCCTCTACTTCCTCCTGGCCTGCCCCCTCCACCAGGTCCTCCTCCACCTCTAGGTGCCCCGCATCACCCTGGCCCACCACCACCTCCTGGCCCACCCCCTCCACCAGGTCCTCCTCCACCTCTAGGCGCCCCCCCTCCTCCTGGCCCACCACCACCACCTGGCCCTCCTCCTCCTCCTGGTCCGCCTCCGCCTCTGGGCCCACCCCCTCCCCCTGGACCACCCCCTCTACTTGGCATGGGCCCGCCACCACCTCCACCTCCACCCCCCGGTCTGCCAGGCTTGGTCCCACCACCCCCTGCCCCACCTGTCTGGGGAGAGGTGGTGGCCCAAAGGTCCCTGTGTCTAGGCCAGGCTCCCGTTCCCTCCTACAAGCCTGGCCGATGCCCCACCCAGAGAATGAAGAAGCTCAACTGGCAGAAGTTGCCCTCTAAGGTGGTGACAGGTGAGGTTGTCCTTATTGCTGCCTTTTGACCCTAGTTCTTAGTGTAAATCCATATTCCTGGATTGTAGCATATACTCATAAACAATAAGGTTATTTTTTGAACAGGACAGAATGGGTTAATTTTCCCTCTCACTGTAAAGCTGTATAAATACATTTGCCAGCATGCCTGACGTAGCTGTTCCCGCCCCCGAACCAAACAGACGGCCAGTCCATGTGGACCTCTGTGCAGAAGGACAGTCCCCTGGAGCCAGACTACTCCAGCATCGAGGAGCTATTCTGTCTGCCTGTGACAGAGACCAAGGACAAGGGGTCGACCGCACCACCCAAGAAAGAGCCAAAGGAGGTGAATGCTTAGGTTTCAGTGGTGGGTGGGCAAATTGTCACTGCTGCTGTCTGCCTTCTGAGTGCTGTCTAGAGGATAGGAATGACATCCAATCTTTTAACCACAGATTTCTTTCATTGAACCAAAGAAAAGCCTGAATCTGAACATTTTTCTGAAGCAATTCAAATGGTATGTTCCTCTACCCCCTGCTTTGCTTGCCATGCATGTTTCCTCTGTTTCTGTTGAAAATATGCTCTCTCCTTCTTCTTTCATTAATAGCTCTAATCAGGAGTTTGTGGCCATGATACAGAATGGGGACAGATCTAAATTTGATGTGGAGGTCTTGAAACAACTTCAGAAGCTTCTTCCAGAGAAGCATGAGGTTGGTTGACTGGGTGATTTACTCAGTGGCATAAGTGAGGTGCCTGTAGGTCTGATTCTGTACCCGCCGTCATCTTAAAATTTTAAACACGTGGAAATTTTGCCCTCTAGTGGTTGTCTGAGTTAACAGCACAGGAGCGTGGTCGTTTAAGATGACAGTCCTGTCCTTTAATTTCACACAGATTGAGAACTTGAAGTCCTTCCAGGGGGAGAACGACAAGCTGGCTAATGTGGACCATTTTTACCTCCTGCTTCTGAATGTTCCTTGGTAACGTTTCAGCTGCATAAATTTGTTAAAGTTGAACCTGCATTAATAGCATGTTGATTCACACCGAATCTAAGCCCAGAGTGTTAAAATCTCTTTTGTTTTTTTTTTTTTGTCATCCTTTGACCTGTGACCTTCAGCTACCCGCTGAGGATAGAGTGTATGCTGCTGTGTGAGGAAACGGGGTCCCTGATAGATATGCTGAAGCCCAAGGCTGAGCTGGTGGATGGAGCGTGTGTCAGTAAGTCTACCCTAGGGTGCCCAGGACCTCCTGGTTGTCCAGGGTGATGTGATGAGGCTGTCCGTCAGTCCTCTCTGAGCTCTGCTACTGTAAAGGACCTCCTTGATGTTTGGCCCATCAGATTAATTTTTTATGTGGTTCACTCTCCTCCATATTGATTTTGGTTATAATAGTTTTTGACAAAGTTAGTGTCTTTTAACAAATTCTGTAGCTGCTACGACTGCTCTGTCCCGGTATGTGAAAAAGGCAGGCTTGAAGTGCTTTCAAATGATCTGAGAGTTGGCATTTCTCCATTAGGCCTTCGAGAGAGCACCCGGCTGCCCAGCTTCTGCAAGCTCATCCTCAACGTTGGAAACTTCTTGAACTACGTAAGGACACCATATCTTTCCTCCCTCCTGCCCCGTGAAGGTGACATGTTACATGGCAATCGAAATGTCGTGACATATACCTGACCCACCCTTGATTAGACCTTTGGGGGCTGGTGATGATGGTGGTAACCTTGGTAACGACTTGCTCTTTACCAACAGGGGAGTCATACAGGGAATGCAGAAGGTTTTAAGATCAGTACCCTGCTGAAGCTGACCGAGACCAAAGCCAATAAGTCCCGTATCACTCTACTCCATCACATCGTGGAGGTACAATTACAATAAAATATGTGGAAATGCATCTTGTCTGCCATGTCAATGGGTTATTACTTCTGTAGTGATTAGAACATGGTGTCTGAAGACCACAGTGATGTCAGCTCCTGCATTTCTGAATGTTAATTACACACAGGAGGCTGAGGAACACCACCCAGAGCTTCTCAGCCTCCCAGACGACCTTGATATCTGTGAAATGGCCGCTGGGTGAGCGCTGCCAGATTTTCCTCACCTGTCCCATTTCCCATAATCCTCTGCTTTGAAAGAATTTAAGTGTGAATGAATAACACCCTCCTTTTACATCTGACAGGGTGAACCTGGAGTCGGTCAAGACGGAGGCAAACTCACTCTTCAAACGTCTTAGGGATATTCAGAAGAAGGTGGCCTCCTCTTCCATGGAGGACGTCAAGAGGCAGTACCTGGACGCTATTGAGGTGTGTTCTCAAATCCCACTCTGTGTCAAAATTGGGGTTGCAAACATTCTGGAAATTTTCCCATTAATTACCATGTATTCCTGTTAATTCCCATGGAAATTAATTCAAATTTCCAAAATTCCCCAGCTTAACTAAGTTTCTGGAAATGTACACGCCCACCCCCAGCAGACCCATCCACCGCCCCCCGCCGCAACCACCCCGGCCCC
>JAODKE010000028.1:16419682-16434690 GCA_026779605.1 Mormyrus hasselquistii | reverse complement strand
GCCAAAAAGAGAAGGGGAAAGAACGGGGGGGTGAGGGGGAATCCCAAGGGGCGAAGGGGGGAAATGGGAAGGACAAGGAGTCCCCCAAGGGTCCCTGTTTTCCCCCCCCCCCCCCCCCCGTGCTGCTGCCCACATGTTTTTCATTACTGGTAAAAATGCTAAATATCTGTGGTCATTTGAAACTGTCTTCACCCCCCCAGTACGGAAGGGCCCCGCGGTGCAGGAAGAGGGCTGCATTGTGGATCTCCTGCTGGCAGATATCCGGAAGGGCTTCCAGCTGAGGAAGACGCGGCCCAGGTGCGAAACGGAAAGCCGTCCCACTAGGGAATTGCGTAGGGATAATGGCGAGCCTGGTAAGGACCGAGCCCCCTCCTCCCGTGTTCACCCTGAGCCCCCCCCACTTCGCTTCCGGCTCTAACCAGACTTTGCTGCTTGCCTGCTCAGGCCATTCCAGCGCTTTTTTTGCTGAAGCCTTTGCCTGTTTCTGCAGAGTTGCTTTTCAATTGTGTCTATGGCCCCTGCACTGCCTGCCTCAGCCCCCCCCCCCCCCTTCCCAAAATGCAGACCTGTAGTGGTGGGGGTGTACTGCAACACTGAGCCACCCACACCCTCTCCTCTGCTCCAGGACCAAATGCAAAGTCTGCCGGAGATGCAGCCGGAGTCTTGGCCCCCGAGACCACGCAGAACGGCTGCTCCCCGGCAAGCAAAGGGCAGGAGGAGGCCGAGCTTCCTGCCACATCCCCAGAAGCGGCAGCTTCATCGCAGGCTGAGGAGCCACATGCCAGCCCCCAGGACCTGAGCGAATCTCAGTCTGGTCGCTCTGGGGGCTGCCCAGTTATGTCAGAAGCTAGCGACACGCCCCTGTTCTCTGCCCCTCCCCCGGCCACAGACGGGGACGTACCCCAACACCACCCTAGCGGCGGCAGAGAGCCAGGGTGTGCCAGTGAACTTGAAAATAACACACCAGAAGGGGGCGCCGGTGTGTGCCATTCAGATTCACCCAAAGGTGCATCTGCAGGCATTGATAGAGATGGTGATGTTGCCGAGCCTGAAGTGTCTGTCATGGGTGGGAAAGAAGCCGGATGCAGTGGAGTGGGCATCGGGGAAGTGAACGGTGACGGGAAAGATGCCGACGTGAGCCCGGTCACATGCCACGTGTCAGACGGGACAGGTTTGCAGACGCCTGACTCCATGCCGGACTCTGTCCCTGACTCCGCCTTCCTGAAGCCTGAAACGAAAAAGTCACAGAAACATTCGAAGAAAAATAAAAAGATCGGTGCAGAAGGTAATGTATTTGTTTTGTATTGTGCAAACTAATAAAGATAATGATATGCACAGCATTCGTTTTTAACGTGTCCGAGAGGTGGGGTGCACGCTGTCAGCCAGCCGCCGTGTCCTCTTTCGGATATAGGAATATACCATTTTAAGGTTTATTTTTTTTTTTTATCTCAGAGGATGTCGCATTATCTCATCAATGTCAGAATCCCTAACATGTAGGCCTCCACCTTTCAGGGTTTTTTTTTCTTTTAACCTGCCTGTTTTAGTACAATCATTTCTGCGAAAAAAAATCGTAATATCAGCTGCATAAAACTTGCCAGTTTCCTTCAGCGTGTGCTTTTGTCTTTTAATTTCCTAAAGCAGAAGGTAACAGTGGAAAGAGGCACCCAAATCATAATGGGTGTGGTTTGCAGTGAGGTAGGTCAAACTATTCAGTGTGCAACTAACTCCTGTGGTTGAGGGTGGGCCAGAAGTCAGACTGTAAGCTTTACCTTCTTTAACTGCTTTTCCTGCCACTGAACGAATGATGAATCCTCATCTGGTCCCGATTTTGTTTTAACCATCCTATTCCATTGCTTCTATTGGTGCTTTTCTTTGTGACTGCCTCTGATTGTAACGTAATGAAATGTTGCAGATTTGTGGAGCAGATGGGATGTGTAAGACACATCCTAGCCATAAGACTGCCTTTGTTGCGGTTGGCAGTTAATGGACTAAATTCCATTTTAATGACAAGCTGGCCGTATGATGGGAACAGCAGTATGAGCCCCCCCCCCCCCGGTTCAGACACAACAGAACAGACATCGGCTTTGCGCTGTTGGAGGAATTTGACCCTCGGGGCAAAAAAAATGGTTGGGGACCTTTTGGTCTAGACTCTTGACATTACAGCAAATCTTTCCATTGATTATTATTATTATTATTTATTATAGACTCAGCTTCATGTGACCTTTTATTTGTCCAAGTCATTTCAACACTGCAGATTTTACACACATCAATCAATGGTAGATTCAATATATGAGTAGCAGTGGTGCATATTACCCAATACATAGCCTAATCTGTCAGCGAAACGCTCAGAGCAACGTGATTTTTAACCCACTAACGTATCTAAGACCTACCTGAATGACCCATAAACATTTCCTGTCTTCAACTGACTTTCCCATCCTGGCATTAATGGGAAAAGGCCTGGAGGAGATGCCACATCTTCTAGGTCTGGTCTCATATTATTACCAGAAACTACATTTGTGATGCAAATAACACCTATGAAATCTTTTCTTTTCTACATCGTCTGGTTATCCCGACACAACACCAGGCTCATTAGGGATTAAGGATCAAATTTTCTTCTGGTTTGGAAACTAACTATACTCTGTTTTTTTTGTAGGTGGTTACAAGAAAAGGAAGACAAAATGTCAAAGAAAATGATTTTTTTCTTGTTGCTCTACTGCTGTTATGACACCTTGAGCTTGGTCTGGCTACTGCCTACAATCACTTATATGTCATTTGAATGAAGATGGCTGGTGAGACTTTTTATCAGTTTGATAAACTGCTGTTAGAGAAATCCTGTGCTTTTCAGGGGGAAAATGGACAAAGATGTGTGGGACACGTTTTTGGAATTTCAGAAAAGAGAATGGATAGTAATCTAATGTTAGTTTTGGATTTGTGATTTTTTTTTTTTAAACTATACTTCCTGTGATTGTCAACAAAAAAACGGTCATGTGTTAGAGGAAATATGTACTGGTCCATATGTAAAGTAGTTACAATTGCATTGCACTGTTCTACAATAATGCAAACAGCAGATCTATTCAATAGCTTGTTGTGCTGACAAAATAAAGACTTAATCGTGTTTGCTTTTTATAATTTATCATGATGCACACATAGCTGTAATGGTACCCTTTTTTTCTTTTATCACAACTGTCAATGTGTGACTCACCGATGAGTGTTATAATATGACTAAGTTTTGTAAATCTAACTGAAAAAGAAAAAGCCTTATATTATTTTAGTTTTGATATGAGTGTCCTTTTATGGAACGTTTGTAAGATTTATATTACTGAGCTAAAGTCTTTCTTTGGATTAGTATTTTAGTTTTACGTGACGCCAGACTCTGTTTACTAATAACAATTCATTATTGTGTCTTAAATCAAAGATGTACATCAATAAAGATCTAAGTTACAGCATTGTCTTTTCCTTGGATATTGAGACTACGTTATTAACTTAATTTTCAAAATGACTTGTTAAATCTAGGCCTATATGAAAATTGTGAGAGTTGCAATAAATACGAAGGAATCTTCAGATTCAGCCTTACGCGTCTTTAAATGTCACCATCATCTATGCCATGTGAATGTACCCAATGCGCGTCCGTGTACCCTGACATCACCGGCTGTTTGATCCATATTTGGTTCCACTGGGCGCGGAGTTTATATACTGGTGGGGCTTTCGGGGCCTTCGGTGCAGCTGTTACATCTGCGTTGTCATTAACATGTCGAGCGGCTGGACGGCGAACGATCATAAGACTTACACGAATCCCCCAAAAACAGGAATGAAGCGGAACCGCAACGAAGCCGTGAACAAAGTGACAGTGGTGCTGGGTGCGCAATGGGGCGACGAGGGCAAGGGGAAAGTCGTCGACTTGTTGGCAACGGAGGCCGACATCATATGCCGATGCCAGGTAAAATACACAGTTCCTCAACGAGAACTCGAATTAGAATTTTAATATGCAAAATGTTAAATCGCGAAGACGTCGTAATCAAAGGTACTTGAATAAGGGAAGTTAATGGAAACACTGTCCTTCCCTTTTCCAGTTCCTACAAATAAAGTTATTCCGCAGTTCCAAAGTTTTTCTGCAATCGCAGTCCCGAATGGTAAGATATGTTTTGATCAGTTGCGTAATAGCGATGACGCAAACGGACCATTATTTCGTAAAATCTGACCAGGTATTCTGTAAATAAATGCATTCTCAGAAAAGCAAACGCGGAATATCAGGTACTCTAATTCACTTGCTCTTACATATAAATATGCCTTATTTGCAAAGGTAACAAAGTTAAAAGTCGATATAGTAATGTAAGAGCGCAACGTGGGCTGCATTCAGCCGGTGGAAACTTTTCTTTCCAGTGGGTGGAAAGACGCTTCAGATCCGCACCATGAAATGTCACATCAGAACCAACCCAGTCACTATAAATATAACAAACAACCGTCCGGTGTAACTAGAGCGACTGAAAGGCCGTCACCAGCTCGGAAGCCCCCTTGAAGGAATCTGCTTCGTATCAGTTACACTCCAGGCTGACCACAGTGTCCTAAACTTTGTCTCATTTTGAGGGCTTAATGTCTATAGAACATTTTTCCATGCTGGATTTGCATCACTTGAGAAATGTCAGGGTTTGGTGACAGCGTGGGGGAAACACTATTTTAACTGGGATTAAGTGTTGTGCAAGGGGGGTAACCTTTAGTGAAGTCTGTAGGTTCATGTAATATATTGGATTTTGTTTCAGCAAACTGTCAATAGATGTCAATAACTGTGTATCTATAGGCATGTCACCTTTCATCCGTCTTCCTAGCTGCTTATTCTGGACAGCGCCCCTGGGGGTGGACTATAGGAAGTGTAATTGCATAGCAAATTTCCAAAAATGTCACAAAAGTTTAATAAGGACTGAGTGAGTTTTGGTTCCCAAGAGAGTAAATCATGATGAGGAAGCCTGACTTCAGGTCATTGGTGGTCTTATCTGAACAACAAGTTCGACAACAAAAACGACTGAGTTAGTTTTGGAAATTAGCTCTTCAGTTGTGGAAATGTTGTTTTTACAAGATACCATATTGGTGATGTAATCAGTGAAAATGGTCATGCAATAGATGGGCTTTCAGTTTAACCAGGTGAAGGCTACTAATCCCTGAGGACAGAAGACTATCAAAAAGATAAAATTCTTAGACTTCATATGCAGGCCAGTCCTGTTGAAACAGCCCCAAGGATTTTATCTAGTCACTCATTTCTGTGGTCTGTACTACGAAGCAGGGTTACTGTCTTATCGGGGTAACTTGTCAGATTTAAGGTATCACAGTTTAAATGGACCTCATATTCGTTGACTTACATTTTGCCCAGACTTCGTTAAACCCTGATGAGCCAGTAAACCCACTTCGTAGTACAGGCCACGAGTCTCTTGGTTGAATTCATTTATTTGTTTTCACTTTTATCAGGCACATCAGGGAAGGGTAGATCCTATGGCATCTCTGCAAACACACAGATTTACAGAGATAAGCTTCCGATCTTCATCTAAATATGGCTTTGTTTCAATTATAAAGTTTACAGATTGCCATCTTTACTGATGCATTCAGTTTGCAGCTTAACAAACAAACAACAAACAAACAAACAGTCTAGCTGCTTGGCTGAATACTGAGGTTTAGCAATGTAAACTCAAGCCAGATTGTTTTTTAACTTAACAAGCAAGAAGTTTATTTTTCTATCCAAGAAGACCATTATTACAGGAAGCCACCATTTAGAAGTTTTATTTTTTTAATTTGTAAAGTCTGTATTGGATATAATTATTAGTAACAACTCTGTGGCTATGAAGCAGGGTTACTGGCTTAAGGGGAGAATTTGTCGGATTTAAGGTAGTTTGGACAAAATGTAAGTGAGCGAATATGAAGTGAATTTAAACTGTGGTACCTTAAAACCAACAAGTTACTCCGATAAGCCAGTAACCCCGCTTTGTAGTACAGGCCTCTAGTCAACTAAGACCCTAAACTGCACTAGCTTTGAGAAACATTTGACTGGTAGCTGAAACAACAGGCTGTTTTCAATTAATTACTCAGCACACACTGGCTGTATTACGGGGACCCTGGGTTTTGAGTTAATCTAAGTCATTGTTTGAATTAAAACAAGATAATCAGGCTTTTACAAGTAGAGGTTGGCTGCTGACTGTTTGAATGTGCAAAGTGGTGTTATTTTAATGGATAAATTTGACATATGGTTATCTCTATTTAACGATGGATTTGTAGTCTTGTGGAGATATTCAGATTAACAGCTAAACTATGCTGAACTTCCATTTGGTGTAAAATAATACTTTATGTTGGTTTTGAGAGAAATGAGGATTGCATTATTAAGCATTGTCATTTTTTGGCTGTTTTTTTCCCACGTTGGATACTTAGTTGGACTCAAAAGCCCATTTCTTCCATCAGAGTTTTATTAATATAAGTTCAGCAGAAGCATTACTTGTTGACACATGTCATTTTATTAGCATGCAAAAAGTCTCCGAAATCTCAGCATGGCTCAAATAAGTAGGTTCTATTTAAAAGTGCTGTTTGTTTTGTCTGTACAAACATAGCGTTAGATTTACGTAATGACAGTCTGGCAGATTTGCGCCCTCTACTGACAAGAATTGAGAATGCTCCTCGAGCTTTTGCACTAAACAGCAAACACCCCAAACTGGTCCCGTTAGAGGCTTTAATCGTCTTGTCGTCTGAAGCTGCTGTCTCATCCGCAGTGTGATGTGTAAGTTCACCCTGCCGTTATGTAAGCGTCCTCCAGCAGACAGCAGGCGCGTTCCTTACGCTGCCCGGCGGGAGAAAGCCGGGTCACGTTCCCGCAAAGCATGACACGCGAGAAGGGCAGGCGGGGTGTCCGAGCCTTTCCCCAGAGGAATGGCATGGGGGGGTCATGTCATGCTGCCCCAAGCCCGGCGATTAAAATAGCTCTCTCTGCAGAACTTCTGGGTGGAGGTTTGCACGTGAGCGGTTCAGTTTCAGGAACGGGATAGATGTGATACTGGACCTGCAAGGTCGGTAGTTGGGCCAGAACCTGTTTCTGGGCTTTGCTTGCTGAGAAAAACAAGCCCATAAATTTGGGGTTGCTACACCACTGCAGCCTCCTGCAGTGTCTGGTTTCGCCCAATCCACCCCCCCCCCCACCCCAGACATATCTCCACTGCCAGTTCACACTCAATACATGGTACTGAACCCTGCTAATGACACCAGTAACATGACCATATTCCACTCACAACACTTTTAAAGACTGAGTTCCTTTTTCCATAAGGGAACGATAATCACAATGGATTGAATATACAATGAGTGATGTGGCGCTTTGGCTACATCACCCGTCGTAAGCTCCCAGAACAGAATACAGTCATTTGCCATACAGGAGAGATGGTCTCATAAGGTGACCTGATGTCCTTGGTGAAGTCAATGAGTCTCCAGTAATCTCATATCACCCCCTCTGTCTGCAGGGTGGCAACAATGCTGGTCACACAGTGGTGGTGGACGGCAAGGAGTATGACTTCCACCTCCTTCCCAGTGGGATCATCAACTCCAAAGCAATTTCCTTCATTGGTTCGTATCGCTCTCCATCATATCTGCGCATTTTCTTAGAGCTGTTCTTACTGCGTGAGAAAGCAGATATAGCCAGATTCCACCCTAAGCCAACAGGCTTATTTTTAAAGGCTTCGGCATGAATCTCAGGCCGTTTGAAAGGTCCCACTGTCCGAAGACAGGAGGGTGAAAGGAAGATCTCTCCAGCTGGTGACGTGGACAGATGGTTTCGACTGAAGGATGTCTACCGTTGTGGCTGTTTATCAGCTCCTTCCCTGGTTTCTTTTCAGGTAACGGTGTGGTCATACATCTGCCTGGGTTGTTTGAAGAAGGGGACAAAAATGAGAAGAAAGGTACGGAGTATCGGGTCTCTCCCTTAAAGCTACTTCCCATGTACTAGCAGCAGGCTCTGAAGGACTCTGTTCTTCCCTAAATTCTGCCCCCTCTGCAGGGCTCAAGGGCTGGGAGAAGCGACTGGTCATCTCCGACCGGGCCCACATCGGTATGTGTGGCTGTCGACGGCAACAAACAAACCCGACTCGTAGGAAGGAAGCGTCTGCATGTCCTCTGTATGTCCTCTTAGTTACTGCGCAGTGACCGTTTCTGCAACACTACAGCACAGCTGATGGTGTCTGTTACTACCCTCGACAGTGCTTGATTTCCACCAGGCTGTGGACGGACTGCAGGAGGTCCAGAGACAAGCACAGGAAGGGAAGAAGTAAGCACATCAAATTAGGCCTGAATTAAATAGTGGTTATAAAGCAGCTGAGGAGATTGATGATTTTCGCTGTTGTGTTTGTCAGCATCTGGGTGAACTCCTTGGAAGTGTGTTTCCTTGAATAAGGAAATAATAGAGTTAGTCCTTCTCAACGACACCTGTGTTTACTCCCCGACAGTATTGGCACCACTAAGAAAGGCATTGGTCCTGCATATTCCAGCAAGGCGTCTCGAACAGGGCTGAGAATCTGTGACCTTCTGGCTGATTTCAAGGAGTTCTCCACCAGGTACATAGCAGGAACTGCAGTGCACACAGGTGGAGGTCGTGGCTTGGGTCACTGCTCCCAGATGGCGTCAGCTCTTGTTGGGGCTTTAGAATAAATGCGGTTTATCTCCAGGTTCAAGAACCTTGCCCAGCAGTACCAGTCCATGTTCCCCATGCTGGAGGTGGACGCAGAAGCACAGCTGAAAAAGCTGAAGGTAAGTGGAGGAGACTCAGCTCCAGGTTTGTGTGTATGTGTCTCGGTAGGTAGCGAAGGTAGAAAAAGTAAAAATCCAGACCAAGATTATGCTTCGACCAATCAGTTGAATGCTCTTGGCCTGGATTCTTACCTTCTGAAACTGATATTTCTACCTCTGGTGGGTGGATGCTTCTTTCACTAACAGCTTTTCCTACAAGACACGAAACATGACTGTCTTTAAGCCATGAATGCTGTGTATGTGAATGTAAGGCGATATGGAGAGCGCTGCGGTATAAAAGGGACTGAAATGCGAGTCACTGTACCTGGGCTTTTCGTGGATTTTTGCCTTCCACACAGAATGTGCCAAGTCACTGGGCCGCTCTGATTAGCACGTTGCTTCTGCTTTCTGTACAGGAATACGCAGAGAGGATACGGCCCATGGTGAGAGACGGTGTCTATTTCATGTACGAAGCTATTCATGGATCCCCAAAGAAGATCCTGGTAGAGGGAGCCAATGCTGCCCTGCTTGACATCGACTTTGGTAAGGAGATACCTCCGCCCCTCTGGGGGAGAGTGCATCAGGCCCTGCCTGTTACCGCCACTGAGATCATGATGTCATCCGGCGTGCGTCGGTCAGGGCTCTGAGGCATGCAACGTGGAACAGGTGGTGCAGCCGCTCTGCCCTTGGAAGGGGAATGTGTCGTCTTGGAGGTTTCTAATTGTTTGTGGTACATAACCTCTCAAGGGATTCGGTATTATTGTAATAATGCAACCATGCTGGCACAATGAAAATTCTTCGCGTCGTCTTCAGGTACATACCCCTTTGTGACATCATCAAACTGCACCGTGGGCGGAGTGTGTACTGGGCTGGGTATTCCCCCTCAAAACGTGGGGGAGGTGTACGGCGTGGTGAAGGCCTATACGACCAGAGTAGGCATCGGAGCCTTCCCCACAGAGCAGCTCAATGTAGGTGCCCAACAAGTAGCCTCCACTATTATCAATAAGCATAAGAAATGTGCACTAATGTCAGAAAATGCCGATTGACTGTAAAGCTCAATCTGCATAGATATCAGTTTACCATAAAATTGTGCTCTGATAGTTATTGATAAAATGGTAGAACTGCTCTGTCCTTCCTATAGGCGATAGGTGAGCTCCTTCAGACCAGGGGGCACGAGGTGGGAGTCACCACAGGAAGGAAGAGGCGCTGTGGGTGGCTGGACCTGGTTATCCTCCGCTACGCCCACATGATCAACGGCTTCACCGCGTAAGCGTGCAACCGGCCCCAGCTGTCGGGTCTGTTTCATGCCAACAAGGGCAGAACAGAGTTATAATCTAGAGCAGGGATGGACAATCTTACCCAGAACGGGCCTGCTGTGTGTGCGGGTTTTCACTGCAACTCCCTAATTAGATTACTAATTAGAGGACTGATTGGCTGAAGAGTCCACACACCTGGGTTTGAACAGATGACCTACAGGTTACCCCAAAAACCTGCTAGACACACTGGCCCTTTACTGATAAGATTGGCCACCCCTGAGTTATATTCAAGAGTTATACTCTAGCCCCACCTACTGGTGTGTAGAATAAGTGATCAAATCTCCAGTTGTGTCCTTTGTGGTCTAATCCCCATTCTGTAGGGCTGTGGGTTATTCTGGGCTTTCGGCTTCCTTTATGTAACTAAAAGCCTCAGATTCCAAAGAGAAGCCCAGTTACAGTAGCTATGGAAAAGGGAGGATAACAACCTGCATTGACATCACTCTGAAGGACTGGGCAGGATTGTACAGCCTTCATGTAGAAGTTTTGCAATGCTTTGCCTTTGTCGTTCTTGTGGAACCTGAGATTCTCTGGCCTTTTCTGTCACAGTTTTGCACTGACAAAGCTGGATATCCTAGACGTGCTGGATGAAATCAAAGTGGGCGTGGCCTACAAACTCAATGGAAAAAGAATTCCTTATTTCCCAGGTATGGGTTTAAAAAAACAGGCAGAATTTAAAAATGAGTTCTATACCGAACAGAAGTGATTATGAATCTGAGCCACCCACCATATCCGATTTTCAGTATTTTAACTCAGTACATTAGTTGAAGATTCCTTTTGGTTTCCAAACAACCAAGGCTGTTAATTATTGCCCAAGAGCAGCATGTGTTTTCTTATGGCTGAGAGAAGCTTTCAGATTTGCTCTTAAGCAAGGTATTCATCTGACCTGCTTCAGCATATATTCAGAAATGATTATACACAAAGAATTTCAGTTTCCTCAGACAGAAGCATGTTTTATCAAAGAATTGATTAATGGTCAAAGCACCTCAAGAACCAGAGTCATGCTAAGCTGCAATTGTATCTTATTGCTTTGTCTTACGCTTGTTTATTTTTCTCCAGCAAATATGGAAGTCTTGCACAAAGTGGAGGTAGAGTATGAAACACTGCCTGGCTGGAAGAGTGACACCACAGCAGCTAGAAAGTGGGACGACCTCCCACCCAAAGCCCAGAACTACATCCGCTTTGTGGAGAACCAAGTTGGTGTCCCCAGTAAGTGGACCGTGAAATGAGGTGAAATCATCCAGCCAGAATGATCATAACTGAGAAGTGTTTTGTTTATTAGGGGCTGTTTTGGTGCTGAAGGTGAAATTGTTTATGATCCTCATGCTCTTGTGTCTGTGTTCTCTTCTCAGTTAAGTGGGTCGGTGTTGGAAAGTCAAGGGAGTCCATGATCCAGATGTTTTAGGAAGCAGAACCAACCTTCTCTGCATGTCATACACAAGGATTTACCCACAATGCATCACCTTGTTTTAGCCACACTGTTGTCTTGTTTGAGTATAGCAGGGATGACACAAACATAGATGAACACACATGGTTTCTTATAAACACCCGTCTGTAAAATGTGTGTCACCAGGCTTCATAAACCTGTCCTAGCAGACAGATTCAGGGCGTATTCTCTGCACAGGAGGGTTGGGCTTAGGGTTGGGTTTAGGTTTTCAATATACAGATCAGAGTTTTTGAGGTCAGATGTTTTGCATGAAGCCAACTCACAACTGAAAAATATATTTGCCATTCATATTTTTTTTCTTTTCAAGATATGCACCATAGATATACTAGTACTGACAGATTCTCAGTCAATATCAATGCTAAGAAAGTGGTACTTACATACCCCAAAAAATATATTTATTGTCATCCTTCTGGTGGCTAATACAATGAAATTCAATGTTCACATATTCCACCTTGATCTTCTGGGAGAAAACCACATATGTCCAGGTAATAACAAAGCTTGGGGTCAGAGTTCAGGGCCAGCCATTTTTCCAGTGCACTTGGGGCGGTTTTTGGGGTCAGGGTACTTGCACAAGGGATTTAGTCCAACAGCCTTCCGGACTCCTAACCCACAACACCACACACCATCCCACAATGACTGACCCTGTCCTCCTGTTATATTCTGCAGATCATTTTCTGCTGACTTTTAAATATATGTACTCAGGAAAGTCTGTCACCCAGATAATATTGGCTGATATTATGCCAGTTCCTTTCATTGTGTCTGCAGTGAAATTTGAATGCACTTTGGTTGTAATTGTTTTGGCATCCTGAATGTAATGTCACACCAATTGTATAGACTTGAATAAACATTGGCCAGTATTCGGTGGCAACAAGTGCTTTTAATATAAACATTCACCTTTTTTGTTGTTAATTGGTATTTTAATGTTGCGTGAATTGGTACAAATGTATTAGCTGGACTTTACTGCTGCCCAGTAGTGTCGGGTCCTTCGTATTGGCAGTTTTATGCTGCAGTATTGTGCAATATTGTGCACTTTTAACAAGATATAAAAATTAGTTTCACAGCACAACACGGTTCATGAACACAACTTTCTGCATAAAGTAATCAAATAAACGCAACTTTCTGCATAAAGTAGTCAAATAATTGAAAGATATTCGCATGGCTGAGCCCATAATCTCTGCAGCAGATGTCAGTAACATCTTCAAGAATGTGCAACAGTGTGATTCGGGGAAAATCTGAAGGCGGTAATAAAATCAGGTGCATGCTGTATTTTGTGGCAAACATTTTTACACACACACACACACACACAAGCTATGTAAGCAGTTCCAAGTAATCCACTTTTGTATTTTTTCAAACCTAAAAGATGGAGGTCGTGCATATAAAACCAGCCTGATTATTAAATAAATAACAAGGTAAACATAGTACTAATATATTAGTTACAACTACATTTATACCGTCCAGCTTTCAACACATCAGAACTTAAATCAAAATTGTAAATTCTCGTAGAACTCAAATTTGAACAATTTAGTAAGTTAAATCAGAAATAACTGTAAAACAGGTGCTATTTAATATTCAGACATTTCCTAATTTAGCATAAAACGTCAAAGCAAATCCACTTTGAAAGTACAACTTTACTTTTTCATAATATGTAAAACAAGACCATGTGACTGGAAACAAAGACTACAAATCACGTGATTGGGGTCAAAGTTTAATAGGTTCGTTCCCCGCGAAAGTGCGAACTTGTTTGTCAACATTTTCATCTTTCGGTCGAATAACCGTCTGCTGAGTTCGACGTTTTCGCATCAATAAGGACAGTTTTTGCCGTTTCGAAGAGGTAAAATGCCTAAAAGAGCCTGTCCTTTCGCTGAGACTTTCTCCTCCCAGTA
Source organism: Mormyrus hasselquistii (assembly GCA_026779605.1). NCBI lineage: Eukaryota > Metazoa > Chordata > Actinopteri > Osteoglossiformes > Mormyridae > Mormyrus > Mormyrus hasselquistii. The sequence continues at coordinate 16,421,308 of JAODKE010000028.1, read as the reverse complement.
CAAAATTCACATTGGCCAAAAAGAGTTGAACCATCACGGAGTTTTCGGGAGCAAATACAGACAGGAAATATACGGTAAGTGACACTGCTTAACGGTAATATGTGCCGTTTGGAAGCCTTGGGTAGTTAGTTTTCAGTCCGTTAGGAAGTGTGCACTCAGTCGGCCGCCTTTTGAATAGTCTGGTCCTCGCATGTATGCTACACTCAGGGTTCACGACTTTAACCGTATAGTAGTTAGGGTTGGGCCTCAGTCTGTCGCGTAAAGGCTTTTCACGCTTCTGGTGCGACACACTTTCAGAGTCTCACGGTCGCGCAAGAAATCTTACGGCAAATCTATATTATTTTATTGTAAACCTGAAGGAAGTTAGCTACAGCAAAAGCTTTGGGGTAGTTTGCAAATCCTACAGACTATTTACAAGGTAATGAAGATGTTGCATACATGTAAATACGTGTGCATGCGTGTGCAGAGTGCAGACCCGAATTGAAAATATCACGCCAGCCAGCTGGACAAAGTAAATTGCTACTGGCATGTATGATGCTAATGCATTGAGAGCCGTGGAACCCGAACCTAAGTGTTTAAGGCTGTTAAAATAATAATAATAATAAAAAAAAAAGTAATTTGACGCACGTCAGTACGTGACACCCTTGAGACCAGGGGGCTCCGGGGCCAAAGCTCAGCATTACTGCTCTGTGGATTTGGGTCTCTTAATGAACAGATGTGGTGTCCAACTGCTGCATAATATTAATCTTTGATCCGAGTAAACATAGGCGTTTGTCAGCGAGTGCTTGACCTATTCTGTCAAGATGGTAAGACAGTTCAAAACTTTTTTAGTTTGTAGTCTTCATTTTAATTAAGAGAGGAGGGGGCAGATTCCATAGTGTCTGTTTGGTGTTGTTAAATGCTGGAAACCTAGATCTGGTGGTTCTGGTTGTGAATTTTGGAATTGTGTGCTTATGTTTCAGATTTGTGTCCCTTCTCAATGGAGTCAAACCTTTTTTTTCCCTCCCCATCTCTTAGAAAAAACGAAGAACTTGCTCTTTAATGGAACCAAGGCAGTAATGGACCGGATATGGAAGCTGGAGACTGAGGGGAAGGGTTCAGAGGAGGATGTGGCAGGGCCCGGCGAGGCCCAGGCCGGGAGCCACGGGCTGCTGCGCGGACAGACCTTAATTGGACAGGATGGCCGGCTGAAGAGAGCCACAGCAGCCACAGGTCAGGCCAAACTGGCACAAGGAGTGACACAAGTCTTTCACACACACACACACACACCTGCACAGGTTGGCCATCTCATTTTCCCAGCCTTTCCATGCTACGCCCTGCGTTGACCTTTGGTTGCTGTCTGAACTGTCCCGGTGACACTTGTGCCTGTGCTCGCCATCGGCCAGGTGCTCGAGAGGCGTCCGCCACGTGCTGCGTGTGCCTGAAGATGGCAGCGTCGCGGAAACCCTGCGCGCAGTGCGAGCGCCACGCCTGCCTGTCGTGCGTGCGCCTCTGCAGTGGCTGCTCGGGCGTGTGCTGCTCCGTTTGCACCGTGGTGGAGTGAGTGTCAGCCCCCCCCCCCCCCCGCCCCCCCCCCCCCCCCCCCCCGCCCCCCCCGCCGGGGGGCCGCGCCCCGGCTCCCTTGCG
>JAODKE010000028.1:16382089-16403643 GCA_026779605.1 Mormyrus hasselquistii | reverse complement strand
TGGCCCCAGTCACGAGGTCTGCGGCTGAGGATTCTTATCCTCTTACCACCCTGTTCCGTTTTAAGCTGGCTGGTCACATTAGATCTACAATCGCTGCCTCTTCTGCTGCTGATCTTTGTATTGATGATCCTGTGTGGTGTAGCTAGTAGGCGGGGCATCCCTGTTGATGGGCGCTTCGCCCTGCCTAGGCAAGGGTTTAAGAACCTAAAAAATACATAACTAGATTGTAATTACGTACATTATCACAAAAGGACTGATTTTCAGACAGATTTTAAAAACGTTTAAAATTTATCCATCTCTCAGACAGGGTCACGGGTCCTTATTCGTATCAAGTTATAACATTTTTATTGTTTTGTGCAGGTGCATTTATTTGCAGGTTTAGAAACAGGCCTTTAGTCGCGGCTGTCTAACGCATCCTGGCTCTGAATGTACAGGTATTTTGTGTTTCTCGGGTCTGGCTGACACAAGTGTCATTATTGTACCTGCGCCATTCACTTTCAAAGGCAGTGGCTCGTGGGAAAGTGCCGGGCCTGTGAGCTGCAGCCGCACCTCTGCCACACTCGCCCTTCTTGAAATCTCACTCAGGCTTAATGGTTAAAGCATGACAGCTGTACACGCCCACAGAGAGCCACACACAAACACCCTCTAGGGCAATGTTTCAATCCGGTCCTCGGGAACCCCCAGCCGCTCCACTTTTTTGCTCAGGGACCTGGGAGGCAGCAAAAATGTGTACTGTCTGGCAGGAAGCTTGGGGGGAGTAAAAACAGGGACTGACTGTGGGTCCCTGAGGACTGGATTGGAAACACTGCTCTAGGGAACATGAACCAAAATACAAGAGTAAGAATCTATTTGAAAATGATTGATATTATTTTCGCTATTTAAAAAACTGAATCTCTAATGCCCGTGACATGGTCTGTGACATAAGTGATTGATTTTAGATGCTATTTTGGGAGTAGTGGCAAAAGTGTCTTATAATGGGCCTCCATGGAATATTTTTTTATTTTTTTTGGGGGGGGGGGAGGGGGAAGGTCCCGCTACTCATTTCTGGACACATGTCTATGCACGCAAACAAAGCCTTGTCATAAAAAAAGAAAAAAAAATGACACTGAGCGAGACAGATTTTCCAGACAGGTAAAGGATGTATATATATATATATATATCATCTGGTTTCTGGTGATTCATAATGCAATGTAACATCCTTCAATATTTAAACTGTAAGATTGACTCTGGATCTACGCTTCTTACCCCCTTTATTAAAATCATGACAGAGTGGCTAATGTCATTGTAGAAACTCCAGAGCATCAAATTCACCGTCTGTGAAACACTCCGTCATTTTCATTTAGACTGGGACCCCTTAATCACTTACTTCAGGAAGCCCAGATGTGATCCTCTGACTACAGAGTTGATAGTGGCCCACTGGTGCCCAGCAACCCTAACAGATGTTAACTGGAGCTCTGCCCACCTGCTGGCCAGCTTATCTTTTATCTCCCTTATTATTATTCCCATTAACTGCTGTTTTATCTTATTTTTTTCTCTTTCCTTCATTTTCCCTTCGCGCACCAAGTGTCGCATCATTTTTAGGGATCTGATGACGGAACGGTGTACATGCTAGCTTTCATAAGTGGGGTTGTGTGAGGGGTGTGTGTGTGTGTGTGTGTGTGTGTGTTTCTTTTTGCGGGGAACTATAAGAGCGAGGGAAAGTGGTTCATAATGTTGACAATATTAAAATATTTAAAACATCAGGAATAGCAACGTGTATTATTTGCATGTCTGTCTTCTTCAAAAAATAACAAAAAAAAACCGAATGGATAAATAGTCTCCTGACCCTCGCCGCAAAGGGCCCCCATCGACCCCCTGTGTGGCCCCCCGCTTCTGGAGACCCCGGTGCTGAACTGCCTATAGTTCAAGCAGCGTTAGGGCCAGTTTTACTCACACAATTGTTTTGTCTGAGAAATTATGTATGTAAATCCATTTAGCAATTTGTCTCGAATTTTCATACACAATTCAAATGAATTTTATCTCCCCCCCCAATCGGAAAATTATACCCCCTTAGGAAATTTATACTGTATTTTTATCCATTTTGTAATGATTGTAGACTCAGCCCTGGTTTGCGAACACAGGTTTACATTTTTGTTATTTTTTTTAATATATAGTTCTTGATGTTTGTGGCGTGTTTACGGTGAGCTCCATGCTCATATCGCCCCCTTCCTTCTCCCGACACTCCCAGATAATTGCTTTCCAGTTTCCCATCCTCACCAGGCCGACTTGCACTTCTTTGCCAGGTTTACTCGCTGTCCTGTTGGCGATGGCTTACGGTCGGCTCCACGCAGCTTAAAACTTTGGAAGCGTCTTCTCACGTGGGAACAGCTAATGACTTTGTGGGATTTTTTTTAAGTAATAGGTTTATAGAGCCCCGCTGTCTACTTTTGGCCCATCTGTCACTAGCTGATTTATTCTTAGACGGCCTGCCTTCAGCCGGGAAGGTGTAATCGCGCAAGTGATACACACCTGACTGATGGTCCAGCGGTGCGTACTGATGTCTGGTCAGTCTGGTAGGCCTTGACACTCCTATTCCTCCATAGCTGTGTCACCGTTTGCGGTGTGTTCACCAGGATTGGGGCGGAACCAAAGGAACATCACTGACTTCACACTGCGGTGCATCCTTGGTTCCCCTCATCGATTCACGCCATGTGGTTGGTGGCGTCGTGATCTGTGGCTTTTCTGTGTATCTAAACCGGGGGCCAGAACTCCGAGGGTGCTGATTTGTGTATCCCTCTGGTGGACACCCCAAATATTCCCTTTTCAGTAGCAGTTGGTCCAATTATAATCACTGAGAACCAGAAGTGAGGAGGGAACCAAAAAGTGTTAAAGCATCTGGAACCTATATATAGCGTAGAACCAACAACCCGGCAGGTGCAATGCAACAGCATGCAATGCAGCAGCATTGGCCTCCAAGCTACTGGGCTGCATTTGAAAGCTATTAATTGACAAGACATGAGTTTCATACCTGAGGAGCGGTCAGTGGGCAGTCTATGTGAAGACAGTCTGTAATCTGTCACGGCGTTACCCATGTCCCCTATGTGCCCTCTCTCCTGTCTGTCCTTACAATCTCAATAGGCACAACCAATGAGATATCATTTTGTTAACAAAAGCTAATTGTTGAAAATGTTGCATCACCAAGGACGACAGACATAGGGCACTGTCCCTTAAATGCATTTTTGGAATATTTAAACAAAGGAGGGAAATCAATCAATAAATTGGTTTATTTTTGTATAGCCCCATTTTCACAACGTTACATTATCTTAAAGTGCTTTACATTATCTGTGCCCAGTGGCCCCAGAGAGAATCAGAATCATGCTAGAAAAAAACAGCAAGGTTGTTTATGTAACCTGAACCAGGCTGGAACTGGGGGATCCCTGGGTCGGAACATGTGGAATGCTGGTTTGGAGCAGGAGAACCTACAAAGAGGTTTGGAGCAGAGGGAACCTACAAAGAGGTACAAAATCAAAACAGAGAAAGGAAGGGCTTGCGGGGCTATGCTCTCATCCGGGCTGGCACAGGAAATCACCCGGGATGACTTATATAACGTTTCAGGAAAGCACCAGGGAGTTCGTGACAACCGGTCAGGAGCGACTCATGAACGGATCGAGTCGGCGGAGGAAAGTCCCGTGTGTTTTCTGGGAACTGGGTGAGTCCATTTCAGACCCCTGGGGAGCAGGGCTGTGATGAACAATGCAAGCTGAGCTCAACAGAGCTGGACGTTTATTGGTTTAAGATTATGCTTTTCATTTGACTGTGCTGAAGACGCCCATTGGATTTGTACCTATAGCATGTTTGCATGTTAGCATGTTTTCTTTTTCTGATTCATTATTAAACTTTAATGCAAAGCCACTTCTTAATATATTTGGACATTTTGTTGGGACAAGCAAAGGACATGCAATGTTCTCGGTTCCAAAATGTCTTTTGTGCAGCAATCTTGCAGCCCTGTGATCAAGCCAGTCTGTCCTGAAGAAATCAGCCGTGCCGCTGCACACTAAAATATCCTAAAACATGACACACAAACCTTTTACGCGAGCTGCGTTTGGTCTATGTGTCCTCTGGTGGCTCTAGCCTGTGATCTCTGGGTCCTGTGACTTTCTAGACGCCTTTGCCCACTGACGTTGGTTTAGATTGGCACAGCTATCCTGTAACACGAAGCCTCAGCGGGGCCCGGAGCCATCCTCCCCTCCGTGTGCTGCTGGAAGCGACGGCTTCTTTCTCAGAGGAGATTAAGAGAATGGGGTGGGGTGTGGGGGGGGCTTTCTGGAGATTCATTCTTCCTCGTTCAATCGTCAATGGCATTCCCAACCCACCCCACTCTATGGAAGCCTCGGCGAGACGTAAACAAAGGAGCTGCATTCCTAAGCGCTCTGCAAGCGGGGCACATCAGGCAAAGCTGGGGGCAGCCCTGCAACCGTCGGGTCCTGAGAGTCATTCATTAGCAGTGTGCTCCCTACATCAGCCTCGATGTTCTTTTTAATGCTCTCTGAGTTTTCCCATAAAACTTCTCCTTTTTTCCCATAAAACACCTTTATCCTTTTTTATCCTAGAATATAAATGTTACCGGAAACACAAACCATGAAATACATAACCTTTTACTAAAAACAAAACATATAAACCGACATTTAATTGAAAACAGAACAATGGCAAATCAATGTTTAAACTGAGAAATTTTATTGTTTTATATGCTCAATTTGAATTTGAATTGAAGTTATAAAAAAAATTAGACAGGGGCAACAACAGACTGAAGAAGTTGTGCAATGCCACAACAAAACTCCTGGTTGAATATCTCAGAACTACTTAGGTTCATTGGCAACAGGTCAGTAAGATTATTAATTGGGCAGAATAATGTTTCTCAACATAATATAGCAAAGAATTTGGGATTGTCATCCTCTGTTGTATATGATAACATTAAAAGATTCAGAGAATCCAGAGAAATGTCTGCATGCAAGGAACAAGGCCAATAACCAATACTGGATAGCTGTGATCTTCAGTTTCTCAGGCGGCACTGAATTAAAATCAAACGCGATTCTATAGTGGAAATCACTGCATGGGCTCAGGAATACTTCCGAAAATCAGTGTCTGTGAACACGGCTCCTCACTGCATCCAGAAATGCAGTGTGAACCTCTACCAATCAAAGAAGAAACCAGATTTAAATATGATCCAGAAACGCCACTGACTTCATTTAAGGTAAAATGAGAAAAAATGGAAAACTGTCCTGTGATCTGACAAATCAAAATTTCAAATTCTTTTTTGAATTCATGGATGTTGCATCCTACGGGCTAAAGAAGAGAGGGACCATCTAACTTGTTATCAGCTGACAGTTCAAAAGCCAGCATCCTTGATGGTATGGGGGTGCATTAGTGCACATGGCTTGGGTAGCTTGCACTTCTGGGAAGGCACCATCAATACTGAATGACATATACAGGTTTTGGAACAACATATCTTGCCATCTCGACAACGTCTTTTTCAGAGAAGGCCTTGTATATCTCAGCAACACCATGCCAAACCGCATTCTGTGCGTATTACAACAGCATGGCTCCATAATAGAAGAGTCCGGGTGATAGACTGGCCGGCCTGCAGTCCAAACCTGTCACCCACTGGAAACATTTGGCACATCATGAAATGCTGGTGATATGACAAAAGAGACCCTGAACTGTTAGGCAGTTGAAATCCTAGATCAGGCAAGAATGGGACATTTCACTTTCAAAACTCCAGCAATTGGCCTCCTCAGTTTCAAAATTTTCACAGAGTGTTATTAAAAGAAGAGGTGATGCAACACAGTGGTAAATGTTCCACTGTCCCAACTTTTTTGAAACATGTTGCTGGCATCAAATTCAAATTGAGCACATATTTGATATAAAACATTTAAAAAAAAAATCAGTTTCGACATTTGATATGTTGTCTTCGTCCTATTTTCAATTAAATATAGGTTTATATGATTTGTAAACAGGGCATTCTGTTTTTATTTTATTACACAGCATCCCGGCTTTTTTTGAAACGGGCTATAAGCTTGTTACTCAAAGACAAAATCAACAGCTGCATAGTTTGTGTAACAATCAGCACTTTGAATCATAGGGGCTGGGCAGGTAAATACATCCAACAGGTAACTTATCCTAAAGGAAATAAACGGGTAAAGTCAGCATTCTTGTGGTTGCGCGTGGCTGTGAAGCTGTAAAGATGAGTAAAACTCCATTATATATATGGATGAAAAGAGAGCTTTAGGATATCTAGGACCCCTATTCTGCCGTGTGCTCGACACACGAGAGCGTATTCCCTTCCCTGCATGGGCTCCTCAGCCTCTCTATCATTCTCCGTTTACAGCCTGTCTAAACAAGGCTGCAGCACTGACTTTGTGTGTCTCCTCAAAATAAAAATGCTACACTTAAGGAGCAGAGGACCCTTAAACATAAATAAATCCTCCGTAACACTGACTATTATATGTCTGCTGATGTGGGGTGGATCGGGGGCGGTGGATCAGGGGTGGGGGGGAGTGACAGCAGCAGGGGGATTATAACCCTGACATGAGGGAGCACAGATGCAGAGGCGATTCTAGGATTTGACCTTTAGGGGGGCCTCCTGAAGGCATATGGGACAACATCCCCTTCCCCCAATTATTAAATTTGCAGAGAGGCTGGGGGAGTAAAGCTTGCCCCAGGATAAAGTTTGCCAAGCTGGAGGTATGAAATGTATACAAAAATCCAGGATAAATTCCTAAATGGTTTTTAAAAAGTTATTTTTAGGGGGAGGGGGGGGATGAGATAAATAAGGGGACTGAAGCTGCCCTAGATAGCATCTAGAATCACCTATGCACAGATGTACTGCAAGTGTGAAAGGTACAATAGGCGGGATACCCAAAGATGCGGTGACACAGGGTCTTATTCTAGAACACACGTGAACAGAATCGATGAGTAAGGTGGGAGTTGGGATCACGGAGCAGGTGGGTTCAGTAGCCAGGTGGTCAGTCCAATGGACAGGGCATGAGACAGGAAGAAGACACACCAGGAAGGTCAGGTGGGAGCAGGATCAAGATTGGAGAGGCACAGGAACTGGGCAGTCAGGAAGATTCCGGGCTGCACAGGAGACAGAGGAAACAGGCTCAGTAAGTTGCATTAGGATCAACAATAGTGCACACTGAACACGAGGTACCGTTGGGATTTAAAGGAGCTGATGATTTAGACCAGGCTGATGAACCGGGGATTCAACTTATGGCAGCTTAGGAGGTGGATGTTCCATGTGGGAAGCAATGCCCTTTGGCCTGGTTGAAAGGTAGGACCAGGAAGGCAGTGGCAGTCAGCCTGGGTCTTCTGTTTGAGATTCCGCCTGCAGTCTGTCGTGGGCCTGCTTGCACACTCCCTTGTGTTGTCGGAACGAGGCTTCCATGGATGAGACCAAGCTGGGTGGCAAGTCCCAGGGAAACAGTGGAGAATGGTATCCCAGGATGCACTGGAATGGAGTATGTCCAGAGTCTGACTGGGTAAAAGAGTTCTGGGAAGAGACTACCCAGGGGAAGAAGCAGGCCCACTCAGGTGGATGGGAGGCACACAGGAGCCGGAGGATCTCTGTTACCTCCTGGTTGGTTCTTTTCTGAAAAGGATGGAGAGCATGCGGAGACCCCTCTAGCCAATGCTGCCACTCCTCCAGGGGCAACTTGATGGCCGGCAGCTCTTGTTGTCAATTTCACAGTTCCTCTCCGCTGCTGTGAGTCTTTTTGAAAAAAAGGCACAGAGGTGCATCTTCCCCAAATCTTCCTGATGTTGAGAGAGCACAGCCCAAATTCTACCTCTGAGGTGTCTACCACCACAACAATGGTCTGGGTTGGATCTGGTTGCTGGAGGAACGGGGCAAAGGAAAAAGGGTTCTTCAGGCACCACAAGGCCTCATCTGCTTCTGGGGTCCAAGTGAATGTGGTGTGCACAGGCCAGGGCAGTCAGGGGAGCTGCGATGGTACTGAAACCTCAATTGAAGCACCTGTAAAAGTTAAAGCAACCCAAGAACTGCTGTAGGTCCTTCATAGTTTGTGGCCAGGGCTAGTCATGAACCACCATCACTTTATTCAACAGGTAATAATACCTTTGTTGAGGGTATCACACGCACAAGTTTCTATCGACTCCTCTTTGAGTCTCGAAAATGAGAACAAGCATCACTTAAGCAACAGGGCACCTTCCACTAGGTCAATGGTGCTATCTAAAGGCCTATAAGGAGGGAGACTAAATGCCTTGGATTTGCTAAAAATGTCAGCAAAGTCCCAGTACTCCTCCAGAATCAGGACCCCTCCATTAGGCAGTGGGCTCGACAGTAAAGAGTCTACAGGGGACAGAGAGACAGGTGGCAAAGCACTTGGGAGACCAGGCTCTCAGTCCTCCAGTTCTATGAGGGAGTTACGCTGTTGGTCCCAAGGGTGTCCGAGGATAATGCCATCCCAGATGGGCAGGAGCACCAGAAGATGAATGGACCCCTCATGTGCCTCTCCAACCAGTAGGCACAGAGGCACAGTCTGCAGAGTTGCATAACCGGCCATGAGGGGAAACCACTGACTCCTCGCAAGGTGAGGGCAGGAACCACAGACTGCGGGAGGATGGAGTGACAGCGTACCAGTTGGAGATCAATAAAACGTCCAGCGGCACTGGAATGCAGCAGTAGGTCAGTGGCCTAATGAGTCCAGTTTGGGCAGGTGTGCAGGGAGTGGCTTGCTTCTCCACAATGCAGGCATAGTCGATTCTGCGGGCAGTGTTGGTGTTTGAAGGGAGAGCAGGGCACAGCTGACCTGCATCCATTTGGGCTCAAATGAAAGAAGTGACAGACTGACATGGGTTGATTCCTAATGGAAGCGGTTTGACTCGTGATGGGCACAAGTCTAGTGGCAATCCCATCTAGAGTAATTGAGAGCTGGATGTATTCATTAAAGGACCAGGTTTCTCCATTGCATGCCATCTCCACCTGGAGGTCAGGGTGTTATGCTCACTGGTACAAAACCTGGAGGCACAAGGGGGGCCAACCTAATCCTGCTGTGATTGTTCGTAACTCTAAGGTGAAGTCAGTCACAGATGTTCCCCTCACACAGCTCCCCTAGGCTTCTTCCAAGAGGCAAAGTATCTTGCAGTTGCTGCTGAGTCTCCACTGGGTCCATGTGGTCTGACAAGGCATCCTGTGAAAGATTAAATGGCCAGGGACCCAAAAATACAGGTACACGGGTTTTTATTCTGGGATGTACATGAAGAAAACCAGCAAGCAAGATCAGAGTTGGGGTCACAGAGCAGGTGGGTTCAGTAGCCAGGTGGTCAGTCGTATGGTCAGGGTATGAGACAAGAGGAAGACAGACCAGGAAGGTCAGATGGGAGCAGGATCAGGGTAGGAGAGGCATGGGAAGGTTGGTTGTGGACAGTTAGTTGGTTGTGGACAGGAGACAGAGGGCGCACACTCGGTAAGTTGCATTGGGATCAACAATACTTTTTATTGAATGCAAGGTATGGCGGGGATTTAAAGGAGCAGAGCAGGTGGCTCCGATCACCGCTGAGGAGCCGGCATTCTCACGAGGAGGGGGTGTGACAGAAAACAAGTTCCTTGACTGGAAGCACCCAGACAGCTGACTATAGCAGAGAGAGCTGCAGGGAGCACTCTGGCTGGGGTCGGGACAGGGACACTGGGGACATGCGGCAGGGAGAACGGCAGCCTGTTTATGCTGCAGCCACAATGAGGGGAAAGTTAAACAATGGCAGAGCGACCAGGGGGAACTCAATAAATATTTCATCAAGAGGAAAAGTCTGCCAGCAGCCAGCATGTCAGGAGATATTACACAATTCTTGGACGCCATTCAGTCAAAAACAATAGTGTTGGTATGGCATGGTGTCCAAGTAGCACCTATTGCAAAACAAATTAGTTTTATATTAATAAGACCGGGGTTACGCTGTTATTTTGAAAAATATTTTCGCAATATCTTCCTTGTAGAAGAATTGCTGATTAACTGGCTTCCTTCAAAATGCTTGTTTTGGTTGCTACTGTTTGAGTGGCATGGCCGTGGTATAGTTCTGGCGGTTTTTAAAACATGCACTTACTCTTGACACAGGCTGGTAGACAGAAAGACGTTTCAACAACAACTTATCTGTTTTCACCATCAGCTCTAATTTCTTTATCAGGGAAAACACGACAATGTGCGCCATGCGTAAACATCAATAATAACAGTAGTTAAGAAAGACAGAAGTGCTAAAAATGATTTTACTTTAACTCGGACCAGGAAAATCATAATTTATACAAAACTTCAGACTGCCAGCATGTTTTCTCCAGAATGGTTGTTCTATATTTAAAATGATGTTTGCATGATAATACGTTAGAGCGTAGGCAATAAGTATTACATTTAAAGGCAGGCGTTCATAGATGATTCGATGTGCCTAGAAAAAAAAACAAGAAAGTCATCCATCCATCATTCACACCCTCAATCTGAGCAAAGTCGCGAAGCGCGTTGATCATTTCAGGATAAATAAGCATATTTAAACAATATGTGTTACGTCATTAGCTTGTAAGAGATTTTGAACAAAAGTGTCTGTTAATAAATGTAAATATCAGCATTTCCCCATCCTGTATTTTACTTACACAAACTCAGGACGCCATCCCGTACAACACTCTCATAGTATAGGCTACATATAACTGTACGCATACATGTAAACTTGTACGGTCCAGTGATGAACAATACAAAAAAATACAAATTTCCGACAGCAAAAATTGCTTAACTCAGCACTGGAGCTGGATAACAGCATTTAGATCTGTTTGAAAGGTCATTTATATACCACGACCTGTGTATCATTTTACTCATGGAGAGCATGCAGAGTCCGGCGCACACCCCCGCTGAAGGTACCCTTGGCTCTGTATAATTATATTTAATAGTTCATCAATCGTATTCTGCGTGTTATCACTGCAAATAAGCATTTCCGAGAGAGGCCATTGTCCTGAACACTATACTAGCCTTAATCATAACATCAATTTGCAAGGTTTTTTATGGTTCTCGAATAGGATGTGTAAGTTTAGCGCAAACACATATAAAAGACGGACGTGTAGTAAGCCAGGTTATGTTAATTTATTGTTGTTTTACGTGAGTTAAACGTTCAGGGATGTTTGTTTGCACATCGATACTTGGTGAGTGAGGAAGACATCACAGTTAAACCAGTTGTCAAAAACCTTTGGGACGTGTAAATTGTACAACAAACAAGCTTACATGCGCGGAGAACACCACTGACATAACGCTGAGTCAGTTTCCTTTTCTCTTGAACTTCTTGTTTGCAAGTGATTCAGAGATGTTTGTTCACAAACGAATACAGAAAAACAGTGCCATTAAAATCTGATGTATCGGTCAAGTGAAGAAGACATAAATAGTATAAAATGTTTTTAGTAATAGGCCATGCACGTATGGATAATTGTGCATTAGTGTGGGTTCTCAATAAAACCCAAGGAATATGCACTGCAAGTACTGATACATTTCAGGTCAGTGAATTACATGGACGAGTCAGCATGACAGTGGTCCTGGAAAATATGTGATCTGTCTGGGACTGGGTTAACCACTGAGAATGGAATGCATCGATCAGTAAAGGTAATAGGTACATAACAGTTTAAGGTTCAACTATTTTATGTAGTATAGATTAAAAGCTCTGTTTGTGAAATGGATACATCCCATAATGTCTAACATCTTACATCTAATCTTTAGTAAATGCCTGCAGTCAGATGCTTCTTTTGCCTGTAAGAATTATGCAGAAAATGACTCTTTAGACGTGGATCTGCCATGTATACATCTAACTTGTTAAAAAAAACTTTGTAGTACAGAATCAGCCCCGACTTATGATGCTACTTGGCTGTGAGAGGTGACGGATGTATGGAGAGGTGGCTGAAGTGGAGCAGTTAACAAAGCGTCGGCGCTAGGACCCAGCCGGACGGACGGTGACACGAGAGCAATACAGAAAGCAAGCTGGGGAGGTGTAGTGGAGGAACGGCACCAGAATCTGATTAAATGAGGAGCTTTTTACCCACATTATTGAAGGACATCGCAGTCTGAAAAAGTCATCGGAGGCGCCCACAATAATGGTCCAGGACCAGCTCTGAAACCTCGGTCCAGGTGAAGTCCAGTATCTCTTCTTATTCGCTTGCCTATGTGCCCGATTGCTGCTGGAGGGAGGGTAGGTCCCATTGTATTCAGTGAGATGCGGCTGTTCTCACCCGGGCTGGCCTGGGTAGGCCCAGAACCGCGTCAGAAACTCGCAAAATACATGAAAATGAGTGGATGGCTTCGGAGCGCTTCTCTCCCGTTTCATTTCACATAATCGTGTCAAAGTTGCTCAACTAGGTGAACTTTCCACTCGGCAAAGCGTGTGCATGTAACAAATGGTTTGTGGATGTGTGTTTTTTTTTAACATATGCAGCTGATGATACTTGTTCTTTTACGGATTCCTCGCTATTGACCAGCCTAGGCCGAAGGTGTGGACGTCTCCCATCCACTTTTGTACGTATTTTTCGCTAAATATAACGCGATAAGCCCTAAATAGAAACGCAGAAGTCTCGGATTTAGTAAGCTTCTGCGTAATTCCTCTCGCAGATTGTCGAGAAAGTAAACAGAAGGTAGTTTCATTTCTAAACCTGTTAAAACAGCACTGGTGTCGTCGCCACGCTCGATTGGAAGTTGCTGCCCCGAACTTTAGTCCGAAAACGTGAATAAACGTTTTATTTCGTTAAAGCTGTATTTTACCACATCTTACTTGCCTCACTCTAGGAAAAAATACTACACTACTGGCACTTAGACCATTTTGCGTTAACTGCTGCAGTCCACTGAATTGCTTCGGGAAATACCCACTTTTTCGACTGGTGTTCTGGTTTTTGCTCAGTACGTGTTATACTGTGCAAGAAATGCACGGTAAACGTAATTATTGGCATGTTTCAATACTATAATTATACTGTTTCTGAGAATCGCAATAACAAAGATTGTATCTGGTGGCAATGGTTGCCCAAGGCGAACTGATATCCACTGCAGTTGTTTTTTTCCCCTCTTCACAGGAGCCGTGGTTGCATTTTTACCCCAATCGGTTTTCTCCAGTGGGCTCCATCACGTATGTGTTTATTGAATTGGATCGCGACCCTTTCTCTCGCCTGTTTTGCGCGGTCGTACACGTGGGATGCTCGGCCCGGCTGCTGTATTAGGGCGTGCTCCCTGCTTCGTCACATCACCGGCGTCCTTTAAAAACAACATTCACGTAAACAATTGTACGTGCAGGCCCGATGGCAGGTAAACACGACCCCTGCGTGAGAACCTGTACTGGTCCACCCCCCGAATAAATTAGGTTTTATGTCCTTGATCTCCGCATAACCACTGAATAAATTAATTCATTTTGGGTAGACGTTGTCTTTAATGTTGGATTAGACTAAGATGATCACTGTATTTCTAGATATTGGATGAGATGGGAGCGTTTAATGATTCGTTATATAATGTAGCTAGTGGGACACACACATTGAGGTCTGATTTTTGGGAATGGTATCGAGTTATAAATCAGTGTATAAAATGTACATTTCGCACCCTCTGTCCAGGCGTCGCAAAATATTCGTTTTTAACTTAATCGTTTTCCGCTTATATCGCACTTTTGAGCTGGCGTGCATGCAGTAGGCCTATATTTTGTCGTTGCTAAATTAGTCGTTTCTACAACAAGTAATGTGACAGTTACTATATTTTGAGCTATTTCTTTGTAAAACCAAGCAAGTATGTGTGGCGTAGTCTGATTTCCGCAAAAGGACATTCCAGGAATTATAGAACATTGGCTTTTTGGCCAAATCTGTACTTCACGGGTAAAATGAACTCCGTTGTGGTAAATGCGAAATCGGGTGCATGCAGTGGGACCATAGCAGAGGCCTGGCTGCACCTGAGATGCTGCGAAAAGGTCTGAAGGCCGCGATATGTTTAGAAAAAAAATCACTGCATCAGGGGATGGATTATGATGCGAGTATGGAAATAATGAAATGGTCTCGTGAGTCGTTTTCATTAACGTTACGGTGCGTGACATTCATGGTGTGGAAACGGAAAGGGGCCATGCGACGGCTGTATTTTTTTTTTCTGTGTGGGGAATGATGTTACTGTCGCATCTATAGCTGATTTTTTTCATAGGTTCCGTGGAGGTCTTGCTTTTGTCGCTCCGCATGCGTAAGTGCGCTAACCGCTACGTGCGGAATTTACGGAATTTGCGGAATGCCGCCTGAAATTGCCACTGTGCTCTGGAGTTTATTATGGAAGAGCTGCGGGCCGGAACCGGTCATTTGATGACCGGACTGGAGAGTCTTGCAGTTACCATCCTTATGGCGCCTTTGCTTTATACGTTGTAAAGCTTCTTTAGGAATATCCGTTTTTACCGCGTCCTCATGCTTTGAATCTGCTTGATGTTAGGAGACAATTTGCATTAATCTATTGGGTTTACATATTCAGAAGGTGTATTCCGTCTTTTGGACTTGATTAAAAGGATGATATTTTTTTAAAAAAGGATACTGGTCCCAAAAACAGAGTGACAGGAGGGAAAACTTTTCAAATGATTCCATGACACGATTCCTAAACAAAACGTTTAAGGTGGTCTATCGGACGTAGAGGCGATGGCAGTTGCTAAGCTACTGAACATTAAAACAAACAGCACGCTAAAAGTGTAATCCAGAACGAAGTCTGACCCGAACTTAAGTTATTTAAATTCCCTGGGTGGACTTGGGGATTTGTCTGTATTTGATTATGTTAATGCAGCCATCTTTGTACTTTGCCCATTTAGTGGTCATTCCCTCTGTCTGTTCCAACATAATTTGAACAGAAGTCATTGTTCAAAGGTGTGATGTGTTGTGCGTTCTCAGTGTTTCTCTCCATCTGTCACAGCAATCAGGCTGAATTCAGCTCTGACCTGGAGCTTGTCTCAGGTTGTATTCTTACTGGCTGTCAGACATTTATGATCTGCCACGTTCTTTCGGTAGATCCTGCTTGAATTTGACCATATCACTTAAACCACCTGCTAGACAGTGTTGTGCTTTGGCGAGTGTCTTGAGCGACCGCTGTGTGCTAAATGAGTAAAATGGAATGTGCGCTGCCAAATTCTTGTGGTATTTGATGTGGGGAACCCTTTTTTAAAAAAATTTATTTAAAAAAAAAAAAAAAGGCTTTTCCAATGAGGGGTTCAGCCAGACAGTGTTCCCCAAATATGCGTGGTTGAGCAGTCATGCCCACATCTCTCAGACGCAGAGCTCCACTGTGTCCGAAACCGGAGACCTACTTTTGTCTCCCGGATGCTTCAGTCTCGCTGAGTGCCGGGGCTGCTGGGAAAGCAGGTGTCTTCCTGCCCGAGGGAACCCTGCTGGGCGGTACGAGCCTTACTGGGGATGTGCCCCCCCAGGCCAGACATAGGCTGCTGTGTCAGGGCATAGGTGGTGTCAGTTGCAGAAATGGAGTCCCCCAGCCCCCCCCCCCCCCATTCTAAATGCACTGGGCTAAACTGCTGAATGCTGGGCAGATGTTTTAACCACCCTCTTGCCCTTTTTGGGTTCACATTTGCAGACAGTGCAGCAGTGAGACACCAGATTCTGGCAATCTGCCTTCTGTCCTGCGGTGGCAACAAAGTGAGTCAACAGACATGTATGGAGCATGTGCATCTGTGAATGAGAGACTCTGACATGTGCTGGAATAATTCCTAAATGCATTGATTATACATTTCACCACTGTAATCAGTAATCATCATATTTTGATTGTCATCCTTAGAGCCTAGCTCTGCAGTGTTCAGTGATTTCTAGGCTGAACTGCCCGTAGCTATTCAAGGGTCCAGTATTTCACCATTAAGAGCTGGATCATGCAGGTTTGGTGGGTTGTCATGGTCTGTGACAGTTGTTTCATCAAATATGGATTCTGAACAGCAGGTTACGTCCCGGTATAACGGGCTGTATTGGAATTGTGGAAGTTGCAGCATTGTTTGTGCGGGTCTTGTCCTGCACGTACAGAAAGCAGGGACACCTCGATTCCAGCCGCTACCAGACGCGAGAGTCTGTGTGGCTGTCAGGCCGCAGGGCTCCGCCCCTTTAACGCTAAGTGTGTCTAAATGCACCCATGACACAGCTGAGCACGGCTGCCTGCTGTCTGTCAGGAATGCACAGCGGGTGCGTGGCTCTGCCTCTCGCAGACGTACCGTTTCCGTATTCGGCAGGGTGGCGCCGGATGGACAGACGGATGGTCTTACAGACTGGGGAGGGGGGGGGGTGAGGCTTGCTGGAGGGCCTCCCCATAGCCTTCCGGCGCGGGGCTAGGCAGCGGCAAGGCTCGATGAGCCGATGTAGCAGGGGAAGGGCACAGTGGGGTCACGGCCTGCGAACGACTTCCTGTGAGGCAAGCGCAGTCAAAACACGGGCTTGTTTACATTCACAGAAACGGCCCCCCGCTGTTGGGGGGCCCCCCCCCCCCCCCCCCAATCAGGATTCCGCATTCAGTCCTCAGAAGTCTCACCGCTCCGCTGAGAGCTTGTAGAAGCCTTGACTTGTCCCTTCTCAAGCCTGACCTGCTGCTCCATTCCACTCTGACCACTCCCATTTTACATTTTAGCGGGGAGGAGGTCAACCCCTCCCCCCCCCTCTCGTCATGCGGTGCCTTGAATACAGGAAAAGGCTGAGTAATGTCTGAGCAGAGTGACCTAGACAAATGAACCAGTTGGTAAAGGTACGTGAATGACAATGTCATTTCATGCACAGGACCCCTAGTAGTGGGATGTAGCCATCCTGAAATGCGCTGATGGGACGGTTGTGAAGGTCACACAGTGCACGTCTGTGCTGCTGTGAAGGCCGTTGGTGCGTCTGGGCGCGTGTGCCACGTGTGAACGGGGCTACGTGGAAAACGAACTGCATTTTGTCGTCTTGAATGAAACGGCGTGTGGGTGAGTCGCTTACCGTCAACAGCACGGTCTGCTGACTGCCGTTTCAGCTCTGCGCTGAGGTCATGGGGGCCACTGCAGGGCTCGGGTGACCTTTTAAAAAAACAAAAAAATCACAAAAAAACGCATGGGATTGGTGCCTTTTTTTGGGACGTCGCAGTTGGTATCGGCCTTTTTGTTTGTCTCGAGGAAGCTAGTTTCAGATATGCCCACAGCAGGGGTGCAGAGTTTCACATGCACAAGTGCTCTGCCCCTCTATTTTTAGTTTGGTCTTGTGCGCCGGAACACCGTTGTTTGCTGGTGACCAGAATGTTTCGATTTTTCTCAGAAACGCACACTTGTGCCGCGGGCATTTAATGGGGCCGCGGGGCGCTGTTTACGGGTAACAAGCCACATGGGGGGGGGGGGGGGGGGGGGGTATTTTTTGGGAACTGGTCCACCCTGTGGGGGGGTTTGGGATATGACACGCAAGCTCACGGTCTTGGATTTCAAGCCCTTAGTGGTCTGATGGAATCCTCCATTCAGAAGCTTCTGGGCACTTTCTGTTGGTATTTCACATGTGCTGGAAACGGTAAGATGAAAGCCTGGATTAATTGAGTCATCGTTTTGCTTGTCGATCGAGCTTGGGATTTTGGTGTGACAAGTGTGGCTGATCGAGACATATGGTGCGGTGCAAGTGAGTGGGCAACTGGAGCTGATTTATTCTGTATCCTGGGTGGGTTTTGGTCCTCTTTCACGTGGGGGTGCTGTCTGACACCCTCGGAGTGGACTCTGCTCCCATATGCTGTGCATTTTTACTTCTTTGTTTTCAGGCGACAGAAGCGTCACACTTTCCTCGTGAGCTGGGTGCGGACGTTCGGCAGAAAGTAGGTTAATTGTGACTGGTGCCAATGCCCCGCCCCCTACAGGTAACACGTGCGAACGAGGCCTCCTGGCTCCTGGCTCCGGTTCCAGTTGACGGCCACACGGGAAACGCCAGCATCTCTCCCTGTCGGAGCCTGAGGACGGAGCGGTCCCGCAGAGCATCATGACAGACGTCATCATCGTGAAGGAGGGGTGGCTGCACAAGCGAGGTAGGCCCCTCCCCCCCAGCACGATGCTCCTGCCCGCCTTTACGTCCGAAGAGGACAGCTAAGGTTGTTGAGGAGAACTGGTTTGGGTTTGGCCAGTAAATGCAAAGCTGATCAAGATCCTGCAGAATGAAAAACATACACTGTTACCTTATTAATTAGGGAAGTATAATTTATTGTTCCTTATATGGATTCATATGCTGGTTTATTTTGCGGGGGTGGGGGGGGCAGACAAGACCCCTCTGGTGGCCAGACATGGAGTTTTCCTACTTTTCGTGGTGGCCCTGAAGTCAGCAGGCATTCAGGGGGCCACCAGATGCCCCCCCCCCATAGATGCTGGGAAGCGCAGTGCATGTTTTCCTGCAGTCTCTGTAATGAGCTACTGAACGAGCAGCCCTCTCCAACAGGGAGGTGGTTCCGGTTTGATTTTCTCTGTTTTCTCTCCTGGGGGGGGGGCTATTGGAGAAGGCCCCCTGTTTAAGTTTGTTCAGTCAGAGCAGGATGGAAATCAAGTGGACTAGAGGTTGACACACAGGTGTAGGTTGATCACAGAAGGTACCGCAAGTCTGTGTGCGATACGTCTTATCACGTATTGCGGAATGCTGGCTAGCTCAGTATGTTTGGGAATAGTACCCTTGTCCGGAAGATTGTGGGTTCAAAACCTGTAGGTGCCAGACTGATCATATCACATTGGGCCTTTACACAAGAGTCTTTATCCCATCTGTGGCATGGATGCTGGTTGACCCTGCAAAATCTTCTGCTAAGTAATACAAATTTACAAGTGTAAATATTACATGTGTTGCATCTGTGTATGATGTTGTACTGCAGTTTAAAGACTGTGGATGGCAGTAGTGTGCAGACTGACTGGAGCAGGGAATGATGGGAAGGGGGGGAGGGGTTGATGGGTGATTGGCGGGTAGGGAATTAAGGTTGGGGAGACAGGGAGCTCGTTCCAACCTGACGACCAGTTTAATGCCTTTTAAACTTTGTGAGGCCCCACCCCCAGGGAAACTCTGCCGCTGTGAAGTGCTGGAATTCCTGGCTGTTTACACAAGGTGACCTCCCCCACGCACCTGTAGATTCCCCCTCCCCGCCCTGTCTTGTGGATGCTGGAAACACCTCCATGCTGGGGGGGCCGATGTGCCTGTGGGCGTCCAACAGGCAGGGCCGTGATGGACACCGCGTTGCTGTAGTGGCACTGTGTGAGATATCAGGTCGGCAGACAAGGACGTTACAGGCGGAAGATGCCTCCGTCGGCCTCCATGCGCACGGCGTGAGGGCCACTCCTGAACTCTGAGCTCTGGCTGGGCCTTTGTCTCAAAGGTAGCTGCCCTGATATGTAGGCTTTTGCAACAAAGGATGCTGGGATGTTTAAGAACAAAAACAAACCGCGTGGGGAGGGGGTGGTTGAAGGAGGACATCTTTGAGAAGCAGTCGGTGACTCCCGACATGGCGCACGCGGCTCAATCTGGACCAGTGGCTGCCGTCCATGCTTCTGGAACCTTCTTTTCCCCCTTCGGCAGGCACCACCGATCACAGTTGTGATTGTGGGGCTGACTGTGAGAAACGTGCGGCTTCTTGGTCTACACTGCTGGAGTGTCAGATGCCGCATAGCGCTGTGATTACCTCAGTAAACTCTCCTTTGAAAAATAAAATGTCCATTTCTGGTCTAGCTGGTGCTCACTTGGCAGTATTGCAGGGGGTCTGCCACGATTTCACTGCACGCTTCTCCGTGGCGTGAAACAGAGGGAGGGACGCTGGTCATTTGAGAGGGGGGCAAAGTTCGCCATACAGTTTACAGCCTCATTGGGAAGGAGCCTTTGTCAGCCTGTAAATCAGAATGCTAACTTTTTTTGATCGTGATTGGTAATGCGCCGATTACGCTTTGATAAGTGCAGCGATTTTTTTTTTTTCATGCTTCATTCTCCAGAATAAAATACACCTAAAATGAAGAGTGAAGGAATAATGGAAGATAATTGTGATTTAAAATATCACAGTTACCGTTCACGCTGGCGTTAGCTTGCGTGGTTTTATCGCAAAGTTGAAGGTAAGTGGTACACAGGCCGCCTAGATGAAAACAGCCTCCCTCTCTGCCTTTGTCACGCATGCACACACACGCAGGCATGCACGTACACACAGAGCAAACAAACAACCCTTCAAGAATGCGGGTTGGCACGCTGTCAGCTTCCAACAGCTGTGCTCGGCAAAATGTCACTCGGCGCGGCCGTACTTTGATGCGGGGGCAGTCGGCAGCTTCCCCCCGCGCAGCGCGGCCTCTTGTTGAGATGAGCTTCGGTGTCACGTCATTGTCAGGTTGCTGTGGCCTCGCTGCCACTGCGCGGGCGGGTTGGCCAGAGTGACGCGGCTGCGCCGGGCTCCTGCGCGATGCCATGCGGCTGGCGGGTGATGAACCGGGCGCGCCATGGAGTGGCCGGAGGGGATCACGGCGTGTCGCGGTTCGCTCTGCTCCTCAGGCCATCTGCTGCCTTCCCATCATGCCTCGGCACACCTCGCAGAATCTGGATGGATTGAAAAGGACGCAACCCACAAGTGCGGAGTCTCCACGCGGTAGGAGTGGACCGCCCTCCTGCTGCCACCGTAGCCTGATTGGTTTGTGTCCAATGATGTCATGGCCTGCAGATATCTTATGTTTGCTTGGGACTGGACCCATTTGCTCCCCTAATGGGTCTGCCTTTGTGCCTCTGTAAATACTAGGACCTCCCCCCAATTAGGCCTAAAGTGCAGAGAAACCAGAGGGGGCATAGAGTTCCCCTTCCTGGAAATGGACTTTGGCAACAGAAAAGTGGATGGAGCCTTGTCCTCCAAGCTCAGGCCGTCCTGGACAGAATTGGCCACACTGCCGCTCGCTGCCTCTACTGTCTGCGCCTGCCTTGTCCCCCCATGACCTTTTGAGGCGGCTCAGGCAGATGTGGGACGACCACGTCTCCAGTCCAGAAACGGCTCCTTGTCGGTTTCGGGCCAACTTTCCCAAGCTCTTCCTGAGACCTCCCATTTGCCGATGTCACTGAAGCAGTTGTCTGTCATCTGTCCTTCGCCCTGCTTCCTCGGTAGAGGAGAACATTAGGCCCCATTAAAACCGGAACATTCAAGAACATTATAGACTCAACTAGAAGGTACGGACCTCCTTCAGAGATGGGTTACTTAAGCCTTGGCACCAATGGGAGTGTTAACATGCTGCACGGTCCAAATATCCATGGGAAGAAATGCATTGTGGGTAGCTCATGTGTCAAGACTCCTGCTCTGTCGGCCTGCCCTTTGGCTTCCGCGCCTTATAACCATCGCAAGGCTAATGCTAAAGAGCTAGCCACATGTGTGACTGATCTCACTCGGGGTGTCGCCCCTCCGCCAGTCTCGTCTGCCTGTCTCATTTGCTCGCTGACGAGCCTCGACATAAAGAGCCCTCAGCATCACCAGGCTAACGAGGGCCGGAACAAGAGCGGCCTGTGTGTGGCAGGCCTGACTACAGGCGCCGAGATGTTTCAGCAGAATAAAGGAAATAAAGCGGATGGAGGAGGGGGG
>JAODKE010000028.1:16347763-16361590 GCA_026779605.1 Mormyrus hasselquistii | reverse complement strand
TTTTTATCCTGTTGTTTTTCTTAATTTGTGTTGCTTTGTTTTTGCACTGTCCACTTTCTGCTGGGACTAATAAAGGATTATCTTATCTTATTTTATCTTATCTTATGTGTATTATATATACTACAATATATGCACTTTATCTTTCTTTATCTTTCTGTGATGTTAGTACTTATTCCTATTTGTATGTATAGCACAGCTGGGGGTACTTTTTTTTCCCAGAAAAAGCATTTTACTGTATGTTGTAGCAGCTATAACTACATGTGACATATAAAGAATCTACAGTCTACAATCTAACTGAGTAGGTATGTGACGCATGCACCTTCGGCTGCTGGGTATTCTGGCGTATTCCAGTGAGCAGAGCCCTGGTGCTTGGAGAGCCCTGCTCCAGATTCCCTCCACGTTCTTATTTCCGAAGCACACGGCACCCCGATGGGGCCGGGCTCTCGAGGCGTGCCGTCTGTGCTCGCTGCCGGCGTGAAATGGGATCGCGGCCCCCTGGTGGCGGGCAGGCAGCTTTGCGTTTCGTCGGGTGCAGTGGGGGCGGGGGTGGGGGGATGGAGGGTCACTAGGATCTGAGCTTTGAACATTCAGAAGGCAACACGCCCAGCCCAACCCGCCGCGTGCCAGTGCTGACCTGAAATGAGCTCACTATGGTTGTCTGAAGGCTACGTGAAACTAGGCCACCACATCCGAGCGGCATCCAGAAGAATCCAGAACACGGCAGCTGAGCGGGGCACCGAACTGTGAGGGCTCGAGGACACTGGGGTCCGGGTGGGGGGTTTATCCTGTGTCACCATGGCGGCGGTACCTTATGAGCACGCCGACTGACATCGGCGTTAACGCCGTTCCGTCTATGTCGAAATGAAGATTCACGTGAGTTTGGACGTGTCCCTGTCATCGAGGGGAAACAAGCAGCTTGTACCATGCCCAATGATACCCTGAGGGCAGGAATCAGTCCCCAACCCCCCAAGATGCTCAGTGAAAAGCTAGGGAGGGTGACTGAGAAAAATGTCTATTATTGTGAATACCAGTACTGTACAAGGTCTAAAACAGACAGACAGATTGACAGATGACTGAAAGCTGCTTTCCCCAATTTAACAGTCTGTACTGATTCTGCCAGATATGTCACTTTTTCACTCGACAGCTACAACAGGGTTAACCCCAGGTTAAAGTGAGCCTCTGTGCTGCACAGCTGTCGCACTGTGATGATGCGGTTCGGCGCGGGGCAGGTGACGTCATGGATGGCACATGTGCCGAGCTGCCAGAACGTAGACCCATTCCCGGCTCACCCTTGGAAGGGCCGTCACGGACTTAGGGGGATACGCTGGTATTTGGGGAGATGACCCACCCTGAGCCTATCGTGACAAAGCCCCGAAAGCCAGGTGCGAGGGCTCATTGTAACTGAGCAAACCCACAAACCGAGAGATTAAGCAGTGAGAGGTAAATGGAGAGATGTGGGGGCAGGGAGGGGTTAGGATGGTGTTACCCGATCCGGTCCTTAAGGACCCACAGTCAGTCCACGTTTTTAGGAGCCGGGTGGGAAACGAAAACGTGGACTGTCTGTGTGTCCCCAAGGACCGGATTGGGAATCACTGGGTTAGGGCATTACAGACGGCAAATGTCTTCGTCATTTAGGAGGCTTCTTGGAGTGCTGCATGTGGACACACCTAACGGGTGTTTGCAGATTACTGTGCCTTGGCATCTCATTTTCTCCAGAAGTGTTTGGCTGCATGACAGACAGGAGCTTCACAGGACTGTTCACTAAAACCTGCTGGTCCCTGGACCCCACAAACTACAGAGACAGGCAGCAAAGTCTCACCAGCAGCTCCCTGGATTGACCTGTGACCTGGCTGTCAGTCAGAAGTAGCTTAGTGGGGTGGGCGGTACCTGGCCCTCCTTAGACCCGGACCCTTTAATTGTTGCCACAGATATATATACATCCCACTCTGGTCTCTATCTGCCTGACAGCTTCCCATTGCAACTCTAGCCCCGCCTTCTCATCATGGGCTTCCAGCTAATCAAATTACTGCTGCATTACCGTGCCAAGAAAATGCACCAATTACGCAGCACTTCAGAGAGGGATTCCTGCAGAGGGCAAAGCCAGCCAGACAGTTTGCAAATGGGCATCTTATGTGGGAACTGGGTGCTTTTAGAGGAACAAGATCACATCGTTTCTGAGAGCCTTCTGCATTCTATAAAATTATGAATAGCAACTTTGGAGAGATACATTAGAGCAGTAAATGGCTTTGATAGCTACCCCGTTCATTATGGACTACAGCAAGATGCAGAAACTATCAAAGAGCCCCATATACTGAACTGCATCGTGCAGAAAAATGTCCCTTATCACACTGAATGCAGAGTAGGCCACAAAAAGTAACTAGTAAAGTCCAACCTATAAGTAAAGTGTATGTATAAGTTCCTCATTAAGAGAGCAGGATTACATTAAAATTTATTGCCTCGACTATCACCTGCGGTTTAAATGAATGAATGAATCCATTCCCTGTCAGCAAAGATCGTAGGCAATACGTCGCATAAACGGCGGATGGTCACAATCGGATCGCGTTCCAGTACGAAACATAGCGTTTTATTTCCGAAAACGTCGGACCGTCGCGTTGTTGAAAAACGTTGCTAGTAAAACGTCGGACCATCGCGTTTAAGTCAAAGATCACTTGTTGGAGGGAAAACTACGTATCACATCGGATCTTGTTTAGAAAAGAGTTTGTTTGCCTCTGGAAGTAGTTAATCAATCAATTAATGGAAACGAATTTTTTTGCATCGTAAGCATTTCCCCCTTTGTAAATATCCCAAGATATTTATGTTTGTTTTTTTTCTTTCTTTTAAAAGAAGACAGACAGGTTGTGAAGGCAAGCAAAAAATAGAAAACAAATGGGCATTTGTTAATAGTCTAATTTCGTTTTGCCTGTTTTTTACATTTTGCCGTGATAATTATGCTGTGGACTATTACTTTACCAATAATTGTTTTGATTGTACGCTCTCCACGTCAGCGTCGGTTTGTTTTGTCGTTATGATAAATACTATCGATTGACATGATATTCTTGTAACCAGTCCCTCCCCCTTTTATTTCTCAGATGGTCTATCTGCTGAAATCGATCCCTGTGACCGCGGCTCAGTGCAACCGTATGAAAAACAGTCCCGACCGCTGCCGGCTACGGCCATGAAAACGGCTTTTTATAATTGTGCACAGTCACAGTGATGAAAGAAAATTACATCCCCCTTGGACTTCGTTGCAAACGTACCTTAAGACAATGTTTTCTCTCCTTATCCGGATTTCTAAATTAGCATTATATCGGTATTACAGCTGGTATCATTTATACTATCAGTGTATAAATTATCTGTATATTTAGCTGTAAAACAAACGAATGAATTTTAATCAGAATTAATACTAGCAGTGACATTCAATAGACGTTCAATTAAAACGGTAAAATTCGTAATAATATCAACAAATCGGCTGTTTAAGCCTGTGTATTATTATTATTATTGTTATTGTCACATGGAAAATTACTAGATATTTTAGACTTGTGCCAATTGTGACTGTATTGTCATTGTTGTTTTGTATAGATAAATATATACATAAATGCTATACAAAAGAATCTAGCTGTGACATTTCAGAATGATCTGTAATAGTGTTTTTTTCTTTAGTATTTATTTTTGTATCATTCATTATAAATCACTTAGCGTTTATCCCATTTCACCTGTTAAACAGCGCGCCGATCCCGTGTAGGATCCCTTAAATACACACTAATCAGTCCTAGGGTGAATCTGTGCTAATGAATTTCCGCTGAGCATCACACTATTATACAGTCTCAACAGGCGGCAAATGACCCGCCTCTTGTGCCTTTTGTCCTGCTGCCGGCGCCGCGCCGGGGGGTGATGGGGACCGCGGGCAGCGAGCCCAGGGTATGGTCACGGAGCGCCGGGGACGCGCATTGAGTGGCTTTGGCCGGAGCACCCCGGGTACACGCTTTTCTTACTGTATTTCTTGTCGGCTGGCATAATAAAAGGCACCTTTCATTTCCTTTTTCCGGAGCTGCTGCGATCTCTTCCCTCGGTGCTGACATGTGTGTGGGCGGACCGTGCAGCCCTCCCTGCGGCACAAGAGCAGTCTACGGCCGGCAAGGCTACCGGCTCGATGCCACGTTTGGATGGCACTGTTTAGCCCGAATAACCATAAAAATGAACGATGATACACGGAAGACGCGAGGATTTCCATCACACCGAGTGATGGATGCTTTACTCATATTGTACCGTGTTGCTGAGCGCTACCTCGTACACATGCGTAATGACTCCATCAATATTGTTTGGCTTTAATATCACGCTTTGTTCATATGAACAACACTTCTCGGTTTCCTTCATTGTGCTTTTGTCAATTAACTTACTCCCCTCTCCGTTCATAGCGGATGCTTAAACTCCGCCAGTCTGCAGGGATGTGGACAGATTGAAGCTATTTTATGTATGTTTAAACTGACAACATCCACCCAACCATCCATTCTTCATTCATTCTGCTTTGCTATTACAGGGATGTGGTGCTGAAAAAAGATACTTAAAATATAAGTATATGGACAATTTTCTATAAGCCAAATTCTTATATATAAGTTCAATATATCCATTTCATATCTTTTACACATTATACTCATTAAACAGCAGGATATTTTACTACAGTAATTCAGTGTTTCGCTGAAATGTACCGTGGCAGGATTTGAATCAGCATCCTTCCGGTTACTAATCTAGGCAGTTGAATATTGCCTGACTTATGAATTTAGTGAAATCATTACTAGTTGATTTCATGTGTCTGGGAATCTCTGGGATTTCAGGGCTTAGACCCAAAATTAGAGTCATATTGTAACCTTTGCAGTTGGTAGTACGGTAGCTTCACAGTAGCATCAAGGCTGTGGGTTCGATTCCCACCCCGGCTGTATGGGGGATGGGTTAGTATGTGTTCCCAATATTTATCTGGGTGAGGCCGTGTCCCTAAACTGCCCGTGGCTGATGCGGGTGCGACAGTGGGTGTGTGTGTCCGGTCCGCAATGGACCTTCACCCCTCCCGGTGCTTCTCACTTCCTGCCACTGTTCATCCCTACTCTGAGCTTGTATGCTCTAACGCAAGATCCCCATCTCGTCGTGCTCGCCGCTGACATGTGCAGATGTTCCCGGCGAGCGCGGAGAACATGGCCGGGGGGGCACGTGCAGCTGCCAGGATTAGGTATATCCAGCACCTGCAGCTTGATGCTCCACAGCCTCATAAAGGAAAGGAAGCTTATATGATTCATTTAAACATGGACATGCTTTTTTTGAGGGGGGGGGGGGGGGGGGGCTGCTCCACCCCGCTGTTGTTCCTCCCCCCTTCTTGACGGCCCCGCGCCTCCCCCGGGGGGGCCCCGCGGGGCGAGCCCTCCCCCCCCCCCCCCCCCCCCCCAATCACTGTGGGACAGATGAGAGGGACTTTGAATTGGAGAGGAGAACTGGAATTTGGAAACGGCTGAAAGAGGAAATTGAATGAAACATCTGGCTGTAGCTATAGGGCCTGTTTCACCAAAGCCCGTGGTTCTTGGTTTGAGCTTTACCTTACAGAACAATCGGCTCAGGGGCATCCAGTGTAAATGGAAACGTATCTCAATCTATTTCCCTCCCCACCTGTGTGTGTTTTTGTTCCCAAGGATTATTTTGTCCCTTTAAAGGATTTTTTTTAAAGTGAAAATTCAGCACGATTTCACACAGTAACGTGGAATGCAGCAGTAAGCAGGTTTTTCTCTGGTGAGTCCGGTGTTCCGTCCACTTTGCTTGGAGTGGAGGAATGTGCTTGTGAAATGTGCCCTGGCCAGTATAATCCTCAGTGAGACGTGACTTCGGAGCTTTGCTTGGTCACGTGGCTTGTGAGAATCCAGAACAATGGTCTGACCTGCATCTCTGATCCATTATTACATTCTAATACTTGACGCTAATATTGTATGTTCCATATGAATACTATATCTCCAAATACAATTTACCTTTTGGAAATGTAGCTAATTTCTGGAACATTTTAAGTTGCATTAAATATTTTGTTTTAAAATCCATATTTCTGATTCTGATTCTGATTTACAAAATTAATTTCAGGCATAGAATGATGTGAAGAATATTTTTCCATTTTATATTATACTTTCCAGTATACTATGACAATCCCTTTTTCAGAAGAATATGGGTATGTCTGAAATGCAAATGGAATTACAACTTTACAAAAAGATACAATAAAATGCTCTGTTGGATGCTGATCTTATCCCAACTTGAGCGTCGGTGAATTAAAGCAGATCTATGACTTGCGGACTTGGGTATGTAAAATAAACTAAACCAAACTAAACTAAGCTAAAATAAAATAAAATAAAATAAAATTTAAAAATAGAAAAGAAAAACATTGCCCTCTAGTGGACAAAGTGGAGCAAAATCAGCTTTCGAGCCATGGTTTGGATAATAAGGCTTATGTCGCCACCTTCTGGATTTTCTCCGCCAGCATAACATTCTCTACGTTTGTCTTTAGATACCGAAGTGGGATGCACATAAACTGGACTTTTCTCCCTCCAGTCTTTGACTTGAATTGACGCAGCTATACAACGTCAAGAGTGACTACAAACATAAAAATACAATAAACTAATTTGTAAATAATGATAACGACTCTGGCATATTGGCTTTTTTCATGACAAAGGACAAATGGTCGATTAGCGGTGCCTATTACAATAAACCAAGCACATAACTTTGGCTTGAGCATTGGGGAGATTGAGGTCTCCACCCATTTAAGGGGGTCCAGGTGGTTGTATTGTCTGGTTTTGATTATTGGGGATGGTTACAACCTCCCTATCCCCATGCAATAACTAACTATGAATGTTTACATTTCCCAGACACTGAATTTTGCTTCTTCGCTTTATTTTCCTAGAAAGACATGCACTAAATCAGTCGTTCTCAACGTTTTTTTTCGTGAAGTAGATTCTGAAATTCACGCCAATCAAAGCATATCGCACAAATCTGATTGGATGTGCCAGCGAATTTTAAACCGAGCATCTGTGGTTTGATTTCTTGGATCGGTTGCATGTTCACTAGTTTTGCGCTAAGCAGTTGCAGACGCAAGACCCGTTTATACAGGTTAATTCTAGGACTGGGACTGGGAAATCTGGTTGTGGATCAAATGGGAGCTTGCTGGTTTTGCAATGTTTACATTTACAACTATGCCTCGCGACCATTTCAGAACTTGCCGACCCAAATTTGGGCCGTGACCCACAGGTTAAGAATCGCTGCACTAAATGCGTTTCATGAGGAGTGATTCCTGAAGAATCGTAGCCTATTTTCAGCCGCTGACTGTAGCTGAAAAATATTTAAACTAAGCTTCGCACATAAAATAGACATAATGAAAAAACGTGGCATATGCGACTACAAATGCAGAAATAATGCGATACATCATTGAAGACGGAGCACGTAAGCATTTATTATTAAATGAACATTAACATAAAAATAAAGACATAAACATTGCAAATAAGAATATTATGGATATACTAGTGTAATAAAATCCGCACGGTATATTTCTAACCAACAGCTGCGTATTGTGTTTCAAACCAGTCTGGGTGGTACTGGAGGCAAGTCTGAGCGGGCATGTAGAAGTAACCATGGCCAAGTTGTTAGGTGTACAGCGACTGCAGCGAGATCGGCCCTATTAACCACGCGATGTCACACGTGAGCTGGGGAAGACCGTACCTTATGGTATATGACCTCACCCCCATGTTAGATCCAGTGATGCTCCACACAAACTGGGGAAGCACAACCTGGAAGAGGAATTACTGAAGTGAGCTGATGTAAAACTCTATAATTTCATTTCACTGTAGGATTATGGGGTTTATTTAAATTTAACAAATATGTAGTCTGTCTGCTGTGAATGTTTCCAGTCTGACTTGCTGAAACATCGCAGTTGTAAAATTTTTTGGACAGTTGACGGTGATTCTTGCAAAATGCGCGCATCTGGTTTTCTGGGTCACCAGGCTGAATTTTTATTTGATTTAGACAAAATTCATACACAAGTCTGTATGGTTACAGCTTGTGAAGCATTTTCATGACAGAAACATAAACCCAAAATAAAAAATACAACCAATACAGCATTTTAGATGAAAATATTCTGATACGTTTACCCCAAATCCTGCAACCCTGACATTCAGTGTACGACGATATTTGGTTTTATATGAAAATCCATTAGGACAAAATCCACAAGTTTCTCAAAGTAAATTCTACATGACTTGGGTAACATTGACTGATTTCTTAATCCCTCTGATATTTGGACTGGATTAAAAATAATAATAAAAAATAAATAAATAAGGAGTTCTCGAAGACTGAAATGAACCGACCATATGCTGCCCTTCCGCAAGGGGGCGTGCACATACTTTGTATGGGAAAAACGATTCCTTTGTTACGGACGTGTCAGCAATCGTTTGGTGCACTAAAAAGAGCACATGTTGAAGAGCATTGTATTTTAATATGATGGGAAACAAACCAAACCATAGTGCAGTTTAGCGGGGATTAAATTCACCCATAATTTCCAGTATCTTCCTATCTAAATAATCGGGAGTTTTTCTGGATGAAAGCACGTAATTAGGGGAGTATAAGAGGCTCGCCTTCGTTTTGTTCCGGCTACAGTGCAGGCAGGTGCCGATCGTACAGGCCGGGTCGTCTGAGGGGAGGGAGCCCGATGCTGGGCGTCGGGTGCGTCACTAACCTGGAAAGGCTGCTGGAGGCGGCGCCACTCTGCTACTGACAATCCCAGCAAAAATGCTCCGGCGGTGAACGGTGTGCAGAGCTCAGGGCGTGTGTCACGCCAAGCCGATTTCCTTGCCCTGTTTCTGCATTTTTAATTATTATAATTAGATTTAGTTCAAAAGCGGATCTAATTCAGCAACGGCGAGGGTCGGCGCTTCCCATGGCCCGGTGTTAATGGTGGCATCGGTGGATCGGGAATATAGACAGGACCGTGGGACTAAGAATCATCCAGGATTACTGGGGGGAAAATCAGAAAATAAGAGTAAAATACGCTGTTCATTTCCTGAACAGTGTCTGGCTTTTGCAGGAACAGGTAGGTGGCTTCATACCTAATGTACATGGGCAGCGGTGCGAGCAGAACCATGTCGGAATCACTGTATGGGAGCGATGCAAACGTTACATTTGTATCTTCGGGAAAAATATCGTTTGACTTATTAGGATTGCTGGCTATTCTGATGAAAGTCGCAATAAAATGATGACGGTTGGCCTCGTTTTAGGCGGAGGATCTGGCGGGGGGCTAGTTTTCCTAGAGCCGCCGTGTTAATTAGTCATTTATTAAATATGGTGATATTATCTAAGCAGCAGGCTGCCTGGTTATCCAACCGGCCGGTTGTAGGCTGTCTTGTTTGGTCGGCGGCGTCTGGGATAAGCCTGCGTTGTACTGTACGAAGGGGCTGTGAAACGGCGCGAGTGCATTATATATGAATAATGTTACGGCGTGGTAAAGCCGAACTTCAGTTTGTGATTTACAAGAATGTACGTTTATATGTCCATGTACAGGAAAAATGACATTGTTGTCATTATTAGGGCCGCCAACATTATTATAGACGCTGAAAACCAATACTTTAATACAAAACTAACTGCGTTAAGGGCTGTATTAATAGTGCATGGTTTTACTACTGCCAGTAATTATTTATAATTCTGTGTTTTGGTAAGCCGTGGTTAAAATGTCAGTCCATCGATCTGCTGCTTGACCAGACTGCCTGGCTGCTTCTCCGAGAAGAGGACGGTACCATGTTGGCCCCTGCCTTTGTGTAGATGCAGATATTATGTGATGAACCTCCCTGAGAAAGAAAATAGCGTTAGAGGAAGATAGACCTTTCAGCCAGATACCCCCCCCCCCCCCCCCCAGATAAACATACAAGGAACCTGGATGTCAATGTATCGACATTCATACCAGGCCTTACTCGAAAGTACTCTAATAAGTTGTGATGATGCAATAAATACACACAGTGTAAATAACTTATTCGATGCACAAAGAAGTGGGCCATCGTCGGTACTGTAGTATGTGTAGTTTCCTCCTATGAGATCTTCATCAATACTCGCAGTTCCTGCTCGATGACGCTGTGTCACCTGCTGTGTAGCTGCTCGTAAAACTCATTGTGACCCTGACTTGTCGCTGCTGGAGGGCTGTCAGCCCGCGACTGCTTGCGATGTCATTAAGTGAATCCAGTCAATACCCTAGATCCAAGCAAGAGGTACTTGGGTTAATGTCCGCCTTGGGTGGGTCTCTCTAGGAAAACACTGCATGTATTTGTCAATCGGATGCAGTGTCATTGCTAACGAGAACCGGTCAGTGCATGTGGTAGCCCTGTCGTTGCTTGTTGGGGAGATACTGGGAGGTGTGGGCTGAATCTCCATCCTCTGGATCCAGTGGGGAATGCTCTGTGAGGCTGATGTCAGCTGTCTGCAGTGACTCCCTGATCTTACAGGTTTTTGTGTTGACATTGTTTAATGGTGGCCCTTTGCAGTGCACAGGAATATGTGGGCTAGCGTTTTCTAACAGCACTATAATTAGGTGGTGGTGGAAGGGTGTTCCACTGTTGTGTGGGAGCAAAGGGACCTGGGGAGGGGCACAGAGAGGAGCATGGAACTTCTACTGGTGTATCTGAGCCCTGGAGTGGAATGGGCTATGTGCAGTGGTGGATAGTTCTGGGACAGCAAGTAAAAATCCAGCCCAAGATTTTTGTTTCAACCAACCAGCTGAGTATTCTGTGACTGTTTATGCTCTACTGGTTGGTTGAAGCAGAATCTTGGTCTGGATTTTTACATTCTGGACTGGAATCTATGGCTACATGTTGTAACTGTCTGATTGGTTCTCTTCTGTCCCGTTTTCTGATTTGTCAGGGCTGAGACCTGTGTGATACTTTTTACCCGTCCAGGATATTCAGTTGTAAAAATCTGGGTTGGCCTGGACAAACTGTGACTAGAAACGTTTGCTTCTCCCCTGGTGGAAGAAACATTTTGTCTGAGAAAATGCAGTGCATCAATGCAAATCAATATTCAAATTCTGGAGTCTGTAGCTGGCCGTCCGTGTGATGAGATCTTCTGACTCAGGGTCCGTTTGATAACGTCATTTAGAGAAACCGTAGGATTAGGGAGTGAATATGGTCAGTTCCGGGGCAAAAAATTAATGGATGAGATTGCTCATATGGGAATGCGTTAGACACACAGCTAGATCAGTAGCATCCCAGCGCTGCGGTACTCGGTACTGAGATACAAAGTTGAGGTACAGGGCACATCATGTGATCACAAACACACCAGTTATAGTCCACAAACGTCTGAGCTGTACTGGTGTACACGCTGGTTTGCTCTTGGCTCAGGATTGGCTCACATCCATTTTCAGGATGATGTCATACCTCGAGAGAGGAGGAAAGCGTGTCACTCATTCCCTGGAGCCTGTGACTTGTGCTCTTTGGTAGATCTCTTGTGAGTTTTGTTAAGGATGAAGGCTGGACGTCTGGCTGGGGTAACTGCTGTTAGACCTGCATGTGTTATTTCATAGCTCTATAAGGCTGCTTTTTAAAATACAGTTTTTGTTTGAATTAAACAGCAGGCATCCCACAACTGTCACCACGGTGTTTCCTGGTTCATGCAACTCTGTTTCGTCAGGCATGTTTACGAGCAGCGATGGGTGTGAGTTTGAAGTGCCGTCCGCGTGCAGGTCGGGGCCTGCTTTGGGTCTATCCCGCCCCACCCCGACGTCCCATTTTATTTTCACTCTAGCAGGTCACATATCAGCCTGCATGGGATTCCGAGTCCTCAGAGTCAGTACAGATTACAGCTGATGCTTACGAGGGCCCGATGGTTTGTGATGTTTGTAACGTCAGTCATGGAATGTGTCTGCTGAGGATGATCTCACTCAGCTTTGCTCCACGCTATGGATGTCGGTCTCATTCGAAGTGTGTGACGCCGGATGGGTCCCCTGGATAGTATGTGTGCGATTTTCAGCAGCAACCTCTTCCAGGTATTTTGGTATTAGGATTTATCCTCCCACCCCCTTAGGATGCCAGCAGACCTCTGAGTGTGGCCGGCAAGATGAGTGTGACTTCCTGGTTCCTGGTGAGCAGCTCCGGCACACGCCACCGGCTGCCGAGGGAGATGATCTTTGTGGGACGAGAGGACTGCGAACTGATGCTGCAGGTGGGTGACCCCGCCCTCCAGGAGCCACAGGCTCCTCCCCAAATATTCTAGCCACTCCCACATGCATCCTGACATAGCCAGGATTACAGGGGCACTCCAAGTTTTCCAGCATTCCCATCTTACTGGCGACACACCCACACTGCAGGCCACAGCTCCACACCACAGGCTCCGCCCTTATCTGACAGGCCACGCCCCCAGCAACCTGACGCAGCATGCAGAGCTGTCAAAGCAGAGTGTCAGCTTGAGTTAGATGTTACGTTGTACCTTGAATCACGTGACAGCACTGTTTCCGGGGCCAGCTTGGGTACAAACTGGATCAAAAATAAATAAATAAAGAACTGTCCTTATGCTGTTTTCCTTGCACGGAGAATGAGAAATGGAAGTGGCTTTGTAAATTAAACAGCAAATTTAGTATTAGGGGTGTGACGGTACACAAAATTCACAGTTTTGGGTTCACTTTTGGTACAGCAGGAAAAACAGAATTTCTTCTGAGATTATTATTAAAACCGCAAACACAATTACAAGAAGTTGTAAACCAAAGGCAATATGCGACGAGACACTTAGTTGCAGATTGAAAATATCATAACAATCATAATAAACTAAATCTCCAGTATGGTTGCCTATCTGTAACTGAATTAACACACTCAGGTGGTTGTGTGAAATGGGTTAGCATGTTGCACGTGTTTTCAGCAACATACTCAAGTACAGTATAACATAGCAGACAGTCTTGGTTTTATTAGCTATGCTTTAGTGTTGGTGTATTTTAGCCGACGGTGTAAGATTAGCCCTAACAAACTCTCAGCCACAATTAGCGTTAATGTTTTTGCTGAACATCTACTTGTGAATTTGTGAACATCTATTTCTGAAGTGCCCTAGTTGAAAAGTTAGTAGTTAGGAAAAATGCTTTTGTCGAGACCACAAGTAAGATCTTTGTGTTCTTGGTATTGAGAAACTCCCATAGTTTGCTTGGCGTAACAGTTTTACGTCAAGCTTTACATCAGACTTAACAGTGGATAATGATGACAAACATGGTGTGATTAGCCTGGATCCTGGGAACGTAGTTTTGGTTTTGAAGCAGAGCCGAGTTCTGATTCCGCAGCCTCATCAAGTTGACATGCTAAGGTTAAAGTAGGTGAGGTCTGATTATATCGTTAAGAAGCGGCCTGCAGCTGTTAAGGAGGGGTATGTATGTTTGGAGTTCAGCGGGAAGATTTAATGATGGTGTCCTCTCTGCTGCATGTGTTGGCGCTGAGTCACAGGGGATGGGATGTGAGGGCTTGGTTTCTGTGAAGGTTCTCTGCGTTCATAAGTGGCCTGTTAGTGGCCGTAGGAAATCGAAACATTTTGGTTCATGTCCTCTTTCTGTACTTTGTGGGACCGAAGGGATAAGAAACCATGTGATGTTAGTTTGTTTAAAGCGCAGGCCTCCATCTTGCCGTTACTGCCTGAGCCTGATGGCATCCAGGGTGGTGGGGGGGCGGTTTTGCTGCTGGATTCTGCCCCTACAGTGATTAAAGATGGACTTCAGCCTCTGTTTCTCTTTCCTGGGCTGTTTCCTTCATGCACAGGTCTGTTTAAGTCGTCTTGTCAGGCTGCTGTTGGCCCAGATCCCAGCCCCTG
>JAODKE010000028.1:16330390-16344417 GCA_026779605.1 Mormyrus hasselquistii | reverse complement strand
GTCAACAAAAAAGTACAGGGGAGGCCCCCAAGGTTGGGGGCCCCCCCCCCCCCCCCCCTTGTCCACCCACACCCAGCACCTTAGTGTAAGTGCGTTTCACACTCTGTCCTTGCGATTGTGACTCTCTGTGTCATCTCTGTGAGTATCGTCTCATTTTCAGTCGTGGACTTTCATGGGGGGGGGGTTCTCCAGCTGCTGACCCTGCCCTTGTTGTCATTTCAGCATGAGAAGTACACCAGTCAGCTGCAGATGAGTCTGAAGGTACAGGAAGGGAGGAGGCGGGAAAAAACCCATGAGAAGGGGGGCCTGGGTGACCCATCGCGCTCCAAAAAAGAGAAGGTGGAGCGCAAGGCCGTGCCGGGTAAGGGGGGCACGTGGCTCGAACCCAGGGCCCTGCTGAGATTCACGTTAATGAACCTTTTATCCTCCAGTTTAACTCACCTCTCTCCCAAGCCCCGCCCATCTCCTGGGGTGGGGGTGGAGTTTGTTTCCCTTCCTCAGTTCCTGTCCTTCTGGCACAGGATGCAAAGCACCAGATGCCCCCCCCCCACTTCACTGCAGGGTGGAGTTGGCTCTGCAGGGTGGAGTTGATGAGGTGGAGCGCCTGGTGTGAAAGGAGCCTCTGTAAGGCTGTTGTTTGGGGGAAGGCGGGGGGGGGGGGATTTGTGGACTTGTGAAACTACGTCCTGAACACCCTCGACCCGCATCCCTCCCTTAACGGAGCACCCATAAATAGAAAGATGGCGGGACCTGGAGGCCCCCGGCTGTGGGTTTCTACCCGTTTCATGCAGCGATGAGTTTGACCAAATGTTTCAGCTCTGAGCTGCAGTAACAGCATCACCTAGCCCTGGATGCGGGTTCAAGAGCCGACTGCAGGATTGGGATGTGCGGCCTCGCTTCAACCTGCTGTGTGTGTGCATCTGGTACCATCAGAACCTAAGTCATTTTTCTCTGGTATGATCAGAGCAGAGCCCAGATATGTCCCTCTCAAGCCTTTCAATGGGGCTAATCCTTGTCCACTCCCACCTGCTGCAGATTATCCCGCATGCCGGATTTCTTGTCGGAGCTGGTCGTCCAGGAAACGGGTCGCAATGTGTGCACATCTGGGGGGGGGGTCAAGCGAGTTCAGCCCCAGCTCTAAGCTGTTTCGCTTCACCTGCTTACCCCACACCTTTGTCGAAGCTCCCTAACCACTGTAGAACTCGCTGGTAATCTGTTTCTGCCCGCAATCCGGATGGGGTCAATCCAGCAAGAAAGCAGGTCACAGAGCTGTGTGGGGCCCAGGGGGGGAGAGCCTCACTGCCTCTCGCTGGACGTTTCCTCTGCGGCAAAAGCCAGGAAACTGAGATTTAAACAGCGGCGGATGCAGCAAGAAGCTGCATATACTGCAAGTTAGTGTTAGTGAAGCAGTGCTTCTATCAGTGACCATGAGGCAGTGTAAACTCAGGGTTGTCGGGAGAGTAAACCTCTCACTTCCCCCCTCTCGTTTGAAGAAGTCTGCATTAGCTCATCTTCCTGACACTGCTGACATAACCGGTGACGCTCCAGTCCTCCTAGCCGCGTCTCTCTGGGTCCTGTTGTCCGTCACATTGCTGTAGCAGCGGCAGTCCTCGGACGTCCTGGTTTCTTTCGGTCTCATGTGAGCTGGGATGAGCATTTGACAGCAATCTGACCACTTGTCCAGGGTCCGATTGCAACCCCCCGTGTCCCTGTGACGAGCTACTATGAACAGGGTGTGTAGCTCCTTGAAGCGGGGTGTGACCTTGAAGCTGAAGGGGCGGGGCCACAGGCAGCCTGCTCCACCAGCAGCTTGTCCCCCCCGTCCCCACTAGTTATCACTGGTATCTGCCCCCTCACTGTCCCATGCGTCCTTTGTGTTGGGTTGTGATATTATACCCCCCCCTATTTTGATATATAATTCTCCTAGCTTCAGAAGTGTGGCTTATGTCCTGCCGCAGCATCTGTGCCCTGATCTGAGATCTGCCTTTTCCCTGGGAACCACCACATTGTTCAACCCCTGCTGCGCAGCGTGGATCTTTACAGAACCTTCCGGTTTCCCCTCTTCTTGCTCTCCCGTGGTGATATTCCCCTCTGTAACTGAACCAGTTAACCTTGCTTATGATCTGACCCATTACTGGGGGAGGGTGATAGTTGATTGGTAGTATAGTTTGGATCCTGTTCCTGCTCGGTTGAGACAGCCAATAGGAAGATTCTATGGGTGTGACTGGTGATCACGTCGTTGCTAGGATTATAAACCTTTTGTAAAGGAACTGATTTGCCCTCTAACGTCCTTCATACTAACACCTACTTGTCATTGTGGGTGTGGCCCTTTTCTGTAGCCCTGCTTGTCTGCCGGTAAATTTGGATAAAGACAATGATATGGACTTTATCTGTATCTGACACACTATGGCTGTCATGGCTGCAGTTTTACAAACAGGCTTTTGTTTCACACAGCTTGATCCTGGGCATGTGAGCAGATTGTGTAGGGCGGAGTTTGTCTGGCAACCTTACCTGTGTTCTCTGTGTGCGTGTGTGTGTCTGTACCCACAGAGGCTCCAGACCCGCGCCCCACCCCTCTTTACGGCCAGCCCTCGTGGTGGGGCGACGATGATGTCGGCATAAACGGTCAGAAGAGGGAGAGTTGCCGGCCCAACGGGAGCCACACAGGTCAGTCGCTGCCATAGGGTGCTTCCTGCTTCCTGCTTCCTCCTCCATGCTGGGCAGAGCTATGACACCCTCTCTTGCTAATGTTTGAATAACCCAATAAGTTACCTGAGTCGATTACAAGACGGCAGGTTGGGGATGGAATGTGACCTCATGCGGGCAGGACTAAGATCTGGCCTTGAAACCAGCTTAATCCACGGTGCATTTAGTCATGGAGCTGTGCACCCAGTGCAGGGCTAGTGGGAGTTCTGGTTCCCTGCTTAGGGGACAGGGCCACGGTGTCTGGCGTGCAGCTGAGCAGCGAGCGCCAGAGAGGCTGGGGGTTAGAGTCCACCGCCGCAGGGCTGAAGGCCACGCTAATTGGAGAACGAACAAAAGCCACTATGGTATGGAGCAGGCCTGGGGCAGCGTGTTAAAAAAGCCGCATCGGATCACATTTGCAGTCTGCGTTTCTGAAAACGACACCCTGGGTGTGGAGTGCAGGGCTGTCAGGACCTACTGCTGCCTTATGGCCTGTGGCTGTATTGGTGTTAGCCAAAACTGCGCTGGGTAATTTTCTCTGTGATTATTGCTCACACGACTGGCTTTGTTGCCTTGAAGAGACATTTAGATTTCAAAAGGCAGTTTCAGGATTAATCTGATGAATGAATTTAGACTAGGTGTGTTTCTCTCTCCTGTCGTAAATTGGAGTCTGGTTGCCAGGGTCAAATTACAGAAATGCAGTGTGTATGAACTGGTGTAGGAGTGCTAAATCATTAAACAAAACACCGACAGAAGGTCGTCTCTGGTCAGCAGAAATGGTCTGGAAAGCACAGCCACGTACTGTGAGAAGTTTAAAAATCTCGTTGTGTTTTTTCTGCAGCTACTCAGCACCCAGGGGCAGTTTAAAGGTAACACTCTGAAGTGTGGCCGTTCGGCTTGCCCCTTTTATGGGTTGTGCTGCATTTTATTGGCTCTTAGGATGCCCCCCCCCCCTCCAGGGCCTTGAGAATTGTGCCACCGTGTTTTAGGGTTCTGTGTGTTCAGACCACCCCTTCTAAACCTGAGCTACATAACCCCGTGGACAACAAGAATTTAAGGCAGTGTTTCCCAATCCAGTCCTCGAGGGCCCACAGACAGTCCACGTCTTTGCTCCTCCTCAGCTTCTGAAGAGCCGAGCAAAAATGTGGACTGTCTGGTAAGGAGCTCGGAGGGAGCAAAAACATGGACCGACTGTAGGTCCCTAAGGACCAGATTGGTAAATACTGATTTATGGAGTTGTCAGAGTAGTGTGTCCCCAAATCTGAAATGAATGTTTTTGATCTGATTCAAAAGTGTTGGGTGCTTTGCATGTGAAAGCCAAGTTTAGCTTTGGTGGTTCAAGGTTTT
Organism: Mormyrus hasselquistii; assembly: GCA_026779605.1. Classification (NCBI taxonomy): domain Eukaryota; kingdom Metazoa; phylum Chordata; class Actinopteri; order Osteoglossiformes; family Mormyridae; genus Mormyrus; species Mormyrus hasselquistii. The sequence goes on along the minus strand of JAODKE010000028.1, from coordinate 16,340,385 downwards.
TGCAGTAACTGGCTGTGCTTTTCTGGTGGGTGTGTGTTTGCATGCCATCATGTTCCGCCTTGGCATCTACCCACAGACCATTCCAAGGTCAGCTCTAGACCTGAACTCGAGGTCAACGGCTCACACCTGGACTACAGGGACCCGCTCACCAAGCCTGTCTACCCGTACCGGAGGGAGCCCAGCTACTTTGAGATCCCCACCAAAGAGTTCCTTCACTCCAAGCCCTCAGAGGGTGAGGTCCAGGAGATCCCCACCAAGGACACGGACAGCCCAGCGAAGCCAGCCCCCACGTCCCCTGTCGTGCAGAGCCACGCCTCCTTCACCATCGAGTTTGACGACTGCAAGATGAAGATCAAGGATCACATCACCAAGTTCTCCTTCCGGCAGCGCAAAGCACCATTCCGGGAGTTGGCCACGCCCACTGAGGTGATGTCTGCCGAGAGCAAGGTGGCCGACTGGCTGGTGACCAGCGATGTTAGCATGATGAGGTCGAAGGCGCCCTGCGAGGACGTCTACAGCACCAAGAGCGACCTCCCCATGCAGGTCAAGACCCTTAAAGGTCAGCTTTCTGCGGTCATAGCACATCTGGTCAATGCTTCTCCCGTGTGATCTTATCATTCTCCATCTCTGTGCAGGGCACCACCACGAGGATGGCACCCAGAGCGACTCCGAGGGCCCTGTCTTGAAAGACAAGCGGGCCGAATTGCAGCAGCCACTCCCGTCTCGCCCGCTGCCCCTCCGCCAGCACGTCCCGCCGCCGGTTCAGAAGCCCCCCAGTCCATCACCCACTGACAGCTTGCAGGCAGTCTCGTCTCCGGAGCCCCGCTCCCCCCCACCCCCACAGGGCCAGAGCAAGCCTGACCCCCAACAGGCCTTCATCATAGAGTTCTTTGATGATATCCCCCGAAAGAAGCGATCGCAGTCATTCACCCAGAACTCCGCCCAGCCTGACATGTACTCTGCCATCAAGGCTAAGCTGGAGAAGCGCAAGGCTGGGGTCCAGACTGGGGAAAGGCCTGCCCCCTCGCAGGGGCATGCCGCCCCTACCCAGCAGATCACTGTGCCACTGAAAGTGTCAGGTGCGGGGGCCTTGCCACGGTCTGTCTCTCTCAAGCGGGAGAAGATGGACGACAGGACCAGCAGCCCCCCATCTGGCTCGAGCTTCACCATCAGGCCTTTTGGAAGCGTAGGGAGGAGGTCCAAGCTGGCCCAAGACTTTGCGGCTGAGTTTCTGCGGGAGTCGGGCCAGATGGTTGCTCCTGTCCAGGAGAAGACGTCCCCCCCCCCTATACTGAGCCCCTGCCGGCAGACCGCCTACTGCTCCCCGACCGCCACCCCCATCCACAGCCCGAGGCCCCGCACAGCCCAGCTGGGTGTCTGTTCTGATATCTCGAGGACCACCCAGGCCATTAAGAACGAGGAGGAGGACAGCCTGAGTGACGCTGGTACCTACACCATCGAGACGGATGCCCAGGACAAGGAGGTGGAGGAAGCACGCAACATGATCGACCAGGTGAGGGCACACCTGCCGCGAGGAGGAGATTGCCTATTATATTTGTGTCTCTGAAGGCAGGGCCTGTGTGGACTGCATTGTTCCATTTGAAGGACATGGATCTTTGTCTTAAAGCCTCATTTTGCCACAGCAAAATGTAGTTTTAGGTAGTTGGACAGTCCAGGTGCCGCAGTGCATAATCTCATGGCTGTAGGTCAGATGATTATTCAGGGACGCCCATAAGCAGAGCATTGTGAGACAAGATATTGACGTTCTCTTATGTAACTATGAAGTGCACACAGGCCAGGTGCTGTGAAGCTGATGTACTCCGTAATGCTATGTTTATGGGGCCTTATGAGGCTGACTAAGGAGGCTTTTCCAAAACTAAGTCCAGATATTCAGTTCAGCCGGTTTCAAGCACCCTCTTCCGGTCCTTGGTGCCCCTACTATTTGAACACTTTCGGTTCCGTCGCCCCACCTCCTCATGCGGTCTAATTTGCAAATGAGGCACCTCCCCCATCCTGGAGCCGAGGCTGCCGTGCACCATCGGGCAAAACACCTTGGCCCCCTCAAACCAGGAAGGTGGGTGACCCGGCCTTATGCCTTGGGAATTCCACCCGTGTCGTTGAAAGGGGAGGAGCGGATTCCTTCTGAGCCGCAGTGCACATGCAGGCGGAAACGGCTTAGCTTAAAAGGGATGGAAAATGCAACAACTGTTAGCAGCAGCGGTAGAGGTGGGTGGGTGTTAGGTCACATGACATGTATCACTGCCAGCCCCTTGCAGATACGCCTCGTCCAGCCGCAGTTCAAAGTCCCTGGTGTGTGAACCTACCGCTATGGCTCTCTTCACAATTGGAGCCCTCCCCAGTCTGCTCCTTTTGGCAAAGAGACCTGTGGCACGCAGTGTTAATTTGTCTTATGTGTGCCATTGCAGTATGTTTTATTGAGTGTAAAATTATAGTGGTGTGTTATAAGTATTCACTCCCAGATAAAATTGGTATAAAACTACAGAAATGGGCTGCTGTCACTGAACTGAGAAGGCTTTCACTTCGTTTAACCGTTTTTAATCTTGCTCACAGTGTGAGTGGGATCGAGGCATGCACAAACACTCTAGCATGTTAACAGTAAGATTTGGCTCCCATTCTGAAGCTTGCTGTGACGGGCTCTGACCAGCTCTGTTGGAGACACTGCCCCCTGCCTGTAAGATCTGGAATTGCTCAGATCCCATTCTGCAGTTCAGCAGTTTAAGTAATTACTTTGTAATGTAGCTCCCATAATAGACAAAAACAGAGGCTTCTGAAAGTAAAGATGAACTGGCACCTGAACAGCAAGGCTTTCTAATATCTTATTTTTACAGAGGATCTGCTTTTCACTGATAGATCAGCAAATGTAAGCATGCTTCTCAGTTGTACGGTCCAGTAAACATTTGGGCTGGCGTCGTCTGCCAGTTCACGCTGCGTGGCTCTCGCCTCTACAGCAGGGAGGCTTTTTGTCATCTGCCATAGCCTCTCGGGGCAGGCGCTCAACCCTGATGATGACTGCGAAGAACCAATTGGACAATACTCCCCTAGAAGTCCTGTGAAGAAAGGGCCGCCATCAACTCCACAGGGGGAGGGGATGCTAACGCCCGATTGGCTTACTCTTCTGTCCATCAGCAGCCCATGTGTGGGCTCCTCCCCTCTTCTGCATGACTTATGCCTGCTTTGTTCCTGACAGGTGTTTGGAGTTCTTGACTCCCCCGAGTACACCGGCGTCACCATGCCAGCCTATAGGCCGGTAATTAACCAGGACAGGGAGCAACAGGCTAGCAAGTGTAGCTCTGGGGATCTAAAAGCAGCCCCAGAGCAGACCTGTAGTCCAGAGGCCTTTAGTGGCATCCCCAGCAGCCCCGCACAGGTAAAGAAACCCTTGGGCCCAGCGCGTTGTCACCCACCCATTGGAAACACCCTGGGCTCAGATCTACCTCATCGGTCGGTCAATCAATCAATCAATCAGTCAAATAATCATTCACAGAAGAATGATCAGAGCTGCATGATCTCACTGTTAATTTGGCATGGTGCTTCTGTCTCGTCCCATGATCCACTTCCTTGCCCTTCCATTTGTGGTCGATGGGTTTTATGTTTGGTCTCTCCCCCAGCTGGTTGTGGGCTCTTTCTTCACTGGGGCAAACCAATCAGTCTGCTTGTCAAGAGTATGCAGGTTGGGATATTTATTTTGGCCGACTTGTAGTTGCTGGTGAATGATCTGAACTCTTCTAATTCTCTTTTAAACAAAAAAATGTCACATGGCTTTCCCCCCATGGTTAAAGTGTTTAGGTTGTAATAGCACCTTTTCTGCGTCTGTGAAAAATATCCCAACCTGAACAGGATTTGTGCCATCAAACACAACCATAAATGGTATTGTACTAATGGTGTATGATTTGAATAAAATTTGGGCAGGCTTTTTTTAAACTGGTTATGGCCATGGTTTCAGATTAATATGACATGTTCTGAGATGACTTGTCTTCAGTCACGCATTGCTTCAAACCAATTCCCTGTGTTACAGCTGCAGGCACAGCCCACTGACTCCGTATCTCCGGGTGGCCCCAAGTGGGTCTCTCGGTGGGCCAGCCTGGCTGACAGCTACACTGAATCGGGGCCCCCTGGGGGGCTCCTGGATACCCTACCGCAGGGAAACTTCACAGATGGAGGTAAGAGAGTTGAATATCATTTAAAAATCATTTGATTTGGAAATTGTTTTGCCTGCCTTTGAACCAAGCAGTCCACCTTCCAGGGAACATTACATGGGATGACTGAAAATGCAGATTAATTGTTTGTTTCTATGCGTAGATGGTACAGTTACCCATCATGCACTGCCGATGGACAGTACTGAGCCAGAAGCTAGCCACGGCTCCAGAACACGACGGCTCCTTCCCCAAGTTCCTCCATCTGAAAAAACGGAGAGCTCGGCCCCCGGCATGTCAATGCGACGGGAAAGCTCCACGAGCCGCGAGGCCCCCGAGCAGGGCGTGGCCACAGGCCGCCAAGGGGACTCTGTCCAGAGGCTGACTGTGCAGGATGAGCTGGAGCCCGACAGCCTGAGCGATGCCAGCAAGTCTGATGATGGCTTCGCTGCGGCAGATCGGAACAGGAACTCCCTCTCCGGGGGAACAGAAAGGCCCACAAAAGAGAAAACGAGGCCTCAACCAAAGTCCACGTTCTTCTACATCGGCTCAGAGGATGTAGAAGCTGCCCCATCTTTGGCAGAAAAGGATCGGAATCCACCCCAGAAAGTCTCCTCTGTGACGACCCTGAACCAGCATAAGGTTAGCCTGGAGCCCAAGAGGGCGGTCAAGCCCACTGCCTCAGCCTTGGCCTCTAATTTCTTCATGGAGGACCGGGGGGACGCGACTGCCGAAGAGAACGCCGCCTCGCTCTTGCGCCAGGAGAGCTTCACCAGGGACAAGCAGAGCGATGCCGTCCATATCCACCAGCTACCACACATCCAGAGTCATTCCGCCCCGAGGGACGCAGACCGTGCCGACGCGCCTCAGGGCCAGTGTGGACAGGACACACAGTCCTTCCTCAGGGACACTGAGAATGCTCTGGCAGCCCTGGAGGCAAAGCTGCAGGCCCAGACTCCGGGTTGTAGCCAGAGAGCGGAGGATTCCCTATCGGGAGAGTCGGACATAGATACATCTAGCACAGTCAGCCTGGTGAGCAACCAGAATGCTCCCAGCGACGCGTCCAAGAAGAAGGCTGCTGTTAGCAGCACCCAGAAGAGCAAGTCGTCATCCTTTTCCATCCAGGACCGAGGTCAAACAGCCACGGCCCTCGAGCGCCTGTCCGAGAAGCGGCGCTCTCAGACCTCCAGTGGTACGGGCAAGGCAGACGCTGACAAGCGGTTCCACTGCCGGCGCAACTCGGGGACACACGGTTCCTTGGAAATGAGCGACGAGACCCAGAACTCTATCCAGCCTCAGGGCTACTGGCATGACAATTTCTCATCAGATCAGGAGACCGGCTCTCGTCCCTCTGTCGGCAAAAAGCTGTCCATTCAGCCACAGAGAGAGGACCTTGGCAAGGCGTCCAAGGGTCACCAGGGCCTGACACGCTCCAACAGCCTCTCTGCCCCCCGGCCCACGCGAGCCTCCATGCTGCGCCGTGCCCGTCTGGGCGATGCCTCGGACAACGAGGGCACGGAGACGGACCGCACATCTCAGAACTCAGACCCAGCTAAACCAGCAGCCGACGCCAAGAAGCTGTCCCGGCTGGACATCCTGGCGCTGCCCCGCAAGCGGACCGGCTCCTTCACCGTACCCAGCGACACAGAGTCTTCTGCTGGACGGACAGGCTTCTCCACCCGCAGCTCTGAGCCTGGAAGCTCTGTGCGCAAGGCGTCCACCGCTGAACCCAGGTCCCGGCATGGTTTGGCATCCACGGGGAAGCAGCCTGTCAGCCGGACTCGCTCTAGCAGCGCCAAGTACTCCGGCACAGCTGGTGAGTACAGAGTTGCCATTGTGCTAGTGGAGGGGCTGCTTTCCTGACTGGTATTCCAGTGTTTTTTTTTTTTTTGGAGTTTGTGAAAATGGTGCCACCCACTGTAGCAGTAATCACTGATTCCATGTATTCCGGCGATGACATTGTTGTCATCTCATTATTAGTAGTAATCGGTAAGTCATTTAATCCATTATCATAAAAACTAATATAAAATTAATATATACTTTAGGTAACTTGTATGTCCTTATGGTTTTTTATTTTCTCTATTTCACGCATCTTGGGAAAAGGTTCCCGGCGGCGGCAGAAGGGCTCTGACTACACATCCACGTCTGACGAAGAGTATGACGGCACCCCCAAGCACAAGCGCTCTCAGTCGTCGGCTGCTACCAAAACACCCCAGGGCCAGGCGTCCAACGTGCCCCGCGTCCGCTCTCAGTCTCGCCAGTCCGAGGATGAGGAGAACGAGGGTGACCCCTTCCAGAACTGGTCGGCGCACAGTGCGGAGATCGCCAGGTTCGGAAGGCGTGTGGCTAGATCCTGTGTAGCTTTTATATTTTATGTGCAGCCAGTGACTGCAAGAACATGTGGACACTTTGGTTTTTGTTTGCTATCTTCCACCTAGCCAGCTTGCTGTCTGTATTCTGTATAGGGTATGACTGTATATGAACATGGGCTTTGCTCTTTCCCCTCCTCCACCCTCCCCCAGACTGAGTCAAGACCTGGCCAAGGACCTGGCAATCCTGGCCCGTGAGATCCACGACGTAGCTGGGGATGGTGACTCCCAGGCCCCCAGTCCTGTTCCCAGCACCCCCGCTTCTACTATCTCTGCCCGTGAGGAGGTACCTCTCTTTGTTCTCTATTCTGAACCTTCCGAACGGTTTTCTGTGGTGGTCGACCCTAAACTGAAGTTGAAACCTGTGGGGGTCGCTGTTGTCAGAGAAGGTGCACAGTAGCTGCTCCGGACTTTGTCTTCATGTTGATCTCTTTCTCTTCCTGTGAACAGAAAACAAACCCATCTCTGCAAGCCGCCCGCACATCTCAGGTGCTGAGCCCATTCCTCCCCCCACCCCCACACCTTCACCTCACTCCCCCGTCCTTCTGTATTGGCTGTCACTCACTTTAGTTAGTCCTTAGCCGTGTCCGAATCAGCCTAGGCCGTCTTCCCTCCATTTTGTTCCACTGTGCACTCACTGTAATCCTCTTTCCAGCTCCTTCCCACGTTGAGATTAGCGTGTTCCCGCAGTCGCCTCGAAGCCGTCTCTCCCTCACGCCGCATGTGTTTACTCTGCTATTCTCCTTCTCCTACCAGTTGGTTCAGCGCATTCCAGAAGCCAGTCTAAATTACCAGAAGGTTCCGCCTGGTTCTGCCAGGCTCAATGAACCGGACCAAAACACAAATGACCAAGACCTGAACTCCAAGCGCCGCATGTGGAACCGTGAGGAGGTAATCGGATACGTTCCCTCCAGAACCAGCAGCACAAATGCTTATTGTTGCCCTTCTTAGCGCAATTCACAATGATCCCTTGAGTCTCCGGTTCTCTCAGTCCCATACGGATTTCAGTTTTACCGTTTTATCTGCAATGATCCTAAAAAGGATTTGAATAAACTCTTGATTTACTTTTCCTGTTCTTCTGGTCTTTCCAGGTCATGTTCGATCACCTGATGCTAAATCCCGTCTCTCAGCTATCACAGGCTATTCGTGAAAACACGGAACAGCTGGCTGAGAAAATGAAGTGAGCATTTCTGACCATTCCCAGGTTAAAGTTGTCCGCTTGCTCGCCCAAGCTGTGTGATACTCTTGCTATCAGAATCACTGCTGTCGTGGCAAAACAACCTTCTGTTGTCAGCAAACCAATATGTGTGGCAGCGGTGGAGTTTCCAGAAAGTCTCACGTGGTTCACACACTACAGCGTACATCCCATAATGTATGATTATTTAGAAATTCCCTGCATGTTGGGAAATTGGCTAAGAGCTGCCTAAAGGCATTTTTTCTTGTTAAATGTTGAAGATTAGTGCCAACTCCGGAAGCACCTGTAGGTGTCTCTTGACATTGATTTTGGACATAGGCTGTTTGTTCCCTGCCCCCCCCCCTTCCCCCCTTCCCCCCAGGACCATGTTCCACGACAAGCTGGACGCCTGGGAGGAGCTGGAAGCCAGGATTAACGCGGACAACGAAGTCCCCATCCTCAAAACATCCAACAAGGTTGTCCCGCAAACATCTTCGCCTGACCTTTTCGAGGCTGTAGTGATTAGATGTGCTGAAAGACAAGGCACCCGTCTCAGTGGTGGCCTTCAGGTTGGTGACAGACTTAATTGCTGTTTTAGGAAATCACGTCCATTTTGAAGGAGCTGAGAAGGGTCCAGAAGCAGCTGGAAGGTGAGATCACCCTCCAGATCTGAGATTCTCCCCATGTTCTCCAGACTGGGAGATTTTCGTAATACTCAGTATAACAGCTATACTGACATGCCTGCAGAGATGTCTGTCTGAGCGGTTTGATGCTAATGGTGCTGATGGATATCCTTTTTCTCTCGTCAGTCATCAACACTATTGTAGGTCCTTGTCCAATCCCGGGGCACGGCACTCCCAAGTCACGCCTTCACTCCAAGGAATCTAGGCCACCGTCACAGACTGACAGCGCCAGAGAGCGTATCAGGAGGGCCATGGCAGACCCCGAAGTTGAGAGCATCATGCTTTAAGTTATGGAGAGCCCCCTGGGGGCAGTTTCTACTCCAAACGCTTGTACAGTCCATCAGGTTTTATGTGCTTACTGTGTGTGTTTATATGGGTGGGGGATGACAGTATGGTACAGAAAAACCTAGACTAAACAAAACAAGTCTTAGAAAACGCCTTGCTTGCCATAACAAGCAGCTTGCGTGGAAATGCAGCCTGCATGCCTTCGTCGTCACTTTAGAGCAGTATTTGGGTCTATAGCAAAATGGGTCTGGGCTGAGACACAGCAGTGGGGGGGTATCTCACCGCAGGACGGGAGCGCCGACCCTCACGCTTTCACACTGACGTTCCGCAATTGCACTTGCGTTGCCTCATTAGCCTGAAAGTGGAACAACCCATGTGATCGAGCTTTAGGTCCAGGCTGTCATTTTGAGCCTGGTATCACGGAGGACTTTTGAACGTATTATGTGATAAAGCCATGGAAGAAAAGCGTCCCAGAATGTTTTTCCTGGAGGGTGAATCTCGCACATGCTGGCGGACACCCCACGTCTGTTAAGGTGCACCATGTCCTGCGTGAACTGGTGAAGTTGGGCATTTGTCTGGAAGCCCACCTGATGCTGTCAGGAAGAATAAATGTATTAAAATATCGCACTAAACGAGTCTGATGACGGACTGATCTTGTGCAACAGGAAGCTGTACGTTTTTTTTTTTTTTTTTTTTTTTGTTTTTTTTTCTTCGTTTTTGAACTGGGATCGTGTTTTTGGTGTCACGCTGTATTTAACGTAGCGCTTTCCCAGATTATCCCCAGGAAGCACAATGGGAGTGTTGGCGTACGCTGAACTGTTTATGATCATATTTCTTTAAGTAGGTCTCGGTCTGTCTGTAGTCGTCTCCTGTCTCCTCCACACTCGTATCTCAAGCCCGGACCCATGTGGACTTCCATGGACTGTCGGGCTCGCTCACTCTCACGGTCAGATGGCACAAAGTCTGTGTGTTTTGGTTGTTTTTAATGAGGATGTAGTCGGAGGTACTATGATTTGTCCATGCCGATCGCCCTCTTTTTCAAGAGCCGCCCCTGTGTTTATGCGGCAAGGCGTTGGCATCTTGTAGAGCCATTACTGTAGCACAAGGCCAAAGACGACCACTCTGTCGCCCCTGTGCTGGCATTGAACACCATCCCTGAAGTGGTGTCCTGTTCAGAACCATCCCAGTTATGTCCAGTAACTGTTCGAAATACCCTGTGCCTGTTGCTTGCATTTCCTGCAGATGCTGCTGAAGCTGTGTTTCCCCCCCCCCCCCCCCCCCCCCCCCCCCCCACCCCCCCCCCCCGCTGCTCTCCTCTTCGCCTTTCTCT
>JAODKE010000028.1:16253069-16287843 GCA_026779605.1 Mormyrus hasselquistii | reverse complement strand
GATACCGCTATTGTCAGGCCTGCGCGGCAGGCTGCCTATTCGTAGAATTTCGTAGTAAATCTACGTAGTTACTTCGCCACGAAACGGCTGTTGAGCGTTGCGCTGAGCACCGCTGCAGGTAGCGTTGCGACAATGGCATGGCCTAATTTCTGCATCAGCACAAAGCGGACCGTGCCGTCGCTCACTTTTTTGTCATGGGCTGTTGGTGCGGGCGGCCGTGTCGGCCGGGGGGCGGGCGGGGGGCGGCGGGGCTCGCCTATTACAGAAACCAGCAGCTTACAAAGAGGCCCAGGGTTTCCTCACTGGGCTGTGGCAGGTGATGGAAAGGCCCTGGGTCCTGGAATCAGGCCAGAAAGTCAGAACATGGAGACCCAGATCATAAAAATGAGGCAGACAGCTAAACAACACAGTAGAGGGTGGGGGGGGGGTCACACGAGGACTCCACATGAGGGCCCCCCCGGCAATCAGGCCTCTCTCACTGCAACGCTAACAAGCCCATGCTGAACGATCCTCCACGAGAACATTCTGGGCTTCCTGTCTGCGGTATCACCATGAGCTCACCGTGCCCCACCTGCCCTATCAGGCAGAGGAGCCACGCTGCATGTGAGGTCATCGAATCCGTGAGCCGTTCCCAGCACTGCTTGTGCAGCGGCTGCTGTCACATGATGGAACACGAAGAAGCAGGACCTGCAGAGGCCTGGAGCCGCACCTTCCAGGGAAAGAATGACGTCACTGGGCCGGGTCTGGATGAGTGCGAGGATTAAGCTTGTTTCAGCCTAGGCCAAGACACACACCGAGACTCTAACGATTCAGAAGTAGTAAGTAGATGTGGAAGATCTAAAACATCTAAAACTGCTCCTTCTCCAAGAGAGGAATTTTGTTTTTTTCCTGTACATGGAGACATGTTCTGTCTGGATCAAATAAACGGCTTCAGATGCTTACAAATTCAATTAAAAGCCAGAAAAGGGAAGCAGTTCTGTGGCTTCAGTGTTAAAACAGATGATTAGGAGACCACAGCATGACCTGGAGGCCAGATAGAGGAACAGAGCGTTTCTGGAAAACGAGTCCGAACGGCATCCAGGATCTGCTCATCTGGGCTGCTGGGAAACTCGTTAAAAACTGAAGCAAGCAGAAAAAATATGTACATCCCATAAGACAGGGCAGGGAAACCAGGCATGCGACTGGGCACAAACAAAAGGGGGTCAGAGGTCACCGGACCAGCAGCTACCGGGTTACCGAGCGACTGTAGATCACACAAACGGAAACGCCACCCCCTCTCCCAGTCACCCCCAAAAAGGGGAAATCCTGTGTGGACTGGTCAGGTCGTAGAGTCCGGTCACATACGATACTGTGGAGATAAAAAAACTAAATGCAATCAGGTCCCTCTGTGCTTTGTGTTCCCAGTACAGAGCAGCGCCGACCACAAGGCAGGTCCAAACACTTGACTTCATTCCTTATTCTTAAGCTTCCTGTGGTCTAGTATGGCCTACCAGTTTGTTTCCTGTGGCAACCAAAGCAGTCAGATACCAGACCTGTGTATGGAAGGCAGCTGTGGCCTCTTTAACTGGAACACCATATTATTGGTTTGATCCCTTCTACACAAATCAATAAAAATATTCAACATTATAATAACCAGTGTGTTTATCACTGTCAGCATTTTTATATTAGCACGCACAGCATCCAAAGTAGTTAGTTGCAAAGGGAATATATGCCCTTCTGCTACAGGAAGGAACATGTTATGTTTTTTTTGGGTCCTTGTGGATTTTTTTTTTTCCCTGCTCCATCAAGTCAGCTATAGATCAGATCAGGGAGTTCACTCAATTTGGCAAAACGAGCATCATTAAATCACTGGCAAATCATCCATGCTAATTAACACGCCAAGCACTTTTCCATTAGTGGGCTGTCGCATGCGCTTAGGCCAAGAAGACTGAGCCATCACTGATCCGAGAGCCCTATTGATCACGGGTCATCACCCAATCAGGTCCGGTCACAGGAGTCGACGGCTATACCGGCTTGCAGAGGAAATTACGTGTCAGGTCAAGCAAGAAAATACGCAAACATACCCAACAGCCACTCCTGAGTAGGCTTGAGAAATACTTTATATAGAACAGAGCTGGTTCTTCCACCTGCCGAGACAAAACAGGTAATTAAACCAGTATAAACCAACACAGGCAGACGCTGGCACCTTGGGACTAGGAGTTGTGACTGACTCATGAGGCACCAGGAGGCTCAGCTCACAGCAGGCTGGGCCAGAGATAAGAGGCCGGAAGAAAAATAGCCTCTTGATGTTCAACCGAACGTTATAAGTTTGAGAGCATGTGAATTTGTCATCTCTATCTAGCTACTACCCCCAAACCCACAGGTCCTCACAGAAATGCTCTCCCTGCTCCCACACTCAGTACGGAGTAGGACATCCTCTGGCGCATGGAAGGATGCGTCGTGTTCCAGTCTGTGACTCTGAACGAAAACACATTCAAACCTGAGGCACTTTACCTCAGCAGCCAATCAGGGCAGGGCCGCCGCGGACTCTGACCTCTCTGGCACGTTACAGGAATAGATGCAAGACACGAAAACACAAACATGGAGACCTGCCACCGGTCTAATATTTAACTGTGAAGTCCTTGAGCTATTCTGAAAAACACCAGTGTGAACACTGTCATATCAGCATCCCCACCAGGCAGGGGGTGGCGCCTTTAGCCTTTATTTTAAGAAATTAAATCCCCCCAACCCCGCGCAGATTTAAAATCGCTCACTCAAAATTATGGCTGAAGGCAGAAATTAACATCAGAATGTCTACCTGCGTCTGTCAGCCTAACAGCGACTACAAAAAAACACACAAAAAAAAGCCTCCAAAACGGCAGGGCTGAGCTCACAGGACCATACGGTGCACAGATCGAGCTCCCCCAGGGTTCTGCTGGCCCGTCCGGCTGACAGTGCTGTCCTAGAATAGCGCAGTGCTGTCGTCTTTCAGCCTGCAGTGCAGAACACCCAGAGACCAAGTCAAATGATATGGAAATCCAGCTAAAATGGAAACCAAAGGACGGCGCGAACGCAAATATCTGGACAACAGCTGAATCAGACCCAGGCTTTGCGCTGAGCAGGAGTCTATCAGGAAGCAGTGATGTCATTGCTGTTCTCACAGTAAGTCACTCTCACTGCATCACTGCACCTCAGAGCCGAGATTTAGGCTGTCGCACAAGGAGCCGGAGATCGCTGGGGGGTGGGGTTGAGCTCGCCTCATGCCTGATGAGGTCCACCGATCTCTGGATCCTAACCCCAATGTGCGGGGCCGCTACGCCTGGCTACAGAATGCCACGGCTCGCCTCCGGGAAGGTATCCCAGCAGCAGTGCCCGCCATCAGGGAGTGACTCACCGAAGAGGCGGGAGATCCTGCGGTTGAAGCCGTTGAGAAAGCGCCTATCCTCCAGGGTGGTCCTTGCGTTCAGTGCCCGAGAGACGCCCGCTCCCCTGCCGCCGGCCACAGGGCCCCACGATCTGCTGCTGGCAGTCGTTTTCATCCCTCCTTACTCCCGGCTTAGTTAGGCAGCCTTCCCAGCACCGGGGCCTCCCTCAAAAGGCCCGAGGTGGCACCGCCACATCTGAAGCCAAGCACCCGGACCTCGTGGCATCGCAGGTGAGCTGTGACTACTACTGCCTGAGGCTTGGCTTGCAGGAGACACAGAGGAGCACGTCCTCCTAGCCTGTGTGAAGGGGGGGGGGGGAGCAGAGGAGGGGGCGGGGCTGCCAGGGCAGGAATGCACAGGGCAACAGCGCCACCTCCCTCCTGAATCTCACCAGCAGGCCATAAAAGTGCCATTGGAGCTCAGAGTCCAGGGCTGGGGCTTGGCCAACATTCCCCAGTGAGATGGCGCAGGTCGCGCCGCTCGCATCACCAGGGAACGCAGCTGAATGCCGGCGGGACCAGTCATGGCGTTCGGCACGGGGCGACAGCGGCGAGCAAAACGGCCGGGAATTCCCCCACCAGAGGGAAGAGGATACACTTTCTGCAAACCTTTTCTGACAGCCTAACACGCATAAAACAGCTGACCCAAGGTAAGGGAGGGTACAGGCAGAATACTGCAGGTCCAGTCATGCAGAATAAACATGGAAATCTGCAGATTCTGGCTCATGTTCTGGCAGCGGAACCGAATAACCAGGAAGGGAGACGACCGAGTCCCCGAACACCACCTGCGATTTTCATTCATACCTTTAAAGCAGCTTGTATTCCTCAGCCCTGTTCTATCAGCGAAAAAAACCCCAAAGATAAACTAGCAGAAATGAAAGTATAACATTCTGCCTTATAGCATTTACCATCGTAAGGCAACATTCAAACAAAGCTCTTTTTTTTTTACATTTAATTTTATAACTGCTTCATGAAATAAGATCTGACCACATGCTGGCAGCGCCACCCGGTGGCAGCAGAGGTCAGCTTGGCACACGAGGCCCTTTAAAACGATTGGCTCTGCTCTGTTTGTATCCTCATGCTGTGCAGAGTGTTTGGTCAGCTTTCCCCACCATACGAACTGGGGGACCAGGTGCACTGCTTATTGGAACACACTCACTCACTCACACACACACACACACACACACACACACACACACACACACACACACACACACACACACACACACACACACACAGAGTCACGTAATCATACCCGTTTTGGAGACCGCTCATTCATTCTATGGGAAAAATGTTATTGCTAACTATGACAACCTTAACCCCTACCCAGCCCTAACCATAACCATAAGTAACCAAACTAAATACATCTTTATTTTTTTCATTGCAGTCATGGATTTTTATAAAATAGAGTTTTCCCATATGGGGACCAGGAAACTGGGTATTCATCATGTTGTGGGGACATTTGGTCCCCACAAGGCAAGGTATACCTGGACCACACACACACACACACACACACACACCTTCATCACAAACATACCAGGATCCAGCAGGCCTGTCACCTAGTACCACACCCTCGCAAAATGACTCGCTGATTTGCTTACCTTATCGATCCACGTTACACATTGACAGTGTCCATCTTTGAGTCCTTCCCCTTAATGGAATAGGGCACAGGAATCTCACCCTCACATCATCCACTGCACCCCCACATCATCCACTGCCCGAGAATGACCCAGTGATAGTCTCCATCGCACAATGAACAAGCTTTCTAAGCAACTCAAAAAACAAAAAATTCATAAAATATCAGAAGTATCAGATTTACAATGCCGTGTCAGGAAAAGAATTCAGAGTTCCACAGATGCTGGGTGGACCCAATCATTCAGAGCTGGATCTGTGTAAACATGACAATGTGCTGACTGCATTAAACATGGCCGTCCGCTTTTGTGTACACAGGAGCGAACTGAACAGGCTGTGGTTCTCTTATCGGTTGGAAGTGACGCCGCGCAGAAACCACGTCCGCTCTCTTACTCGTCGTGACAGACACGACTGTACTCGCTGCACAATTCAGGATGAGTATGGGTGGGGAGGGGGGTGGGGCGGGGTGCTGTAGTGCTGGCAAAGACACCAGGAACTGCGCAATGTGTCAAGTACATGACGCATGTGCCAAGGGCTGCTGCTGACCCCGGAATCAGCCCTTCACAGGAACCAGCACCTGTCTTGGGGAACATGCTCAGTGTTGCAAATTGACACCTTCCGCTCCACACGAAGTGAGTTTTTTGTAATACCTGCTCTAAGGGCATAAGTTTAGACACATCACTCACTGAGGACTCTTGTCATTATATAATAGGCAGATTCCACACTCTGTCAACTAACGAAATGTTGTCATTACCTGGCGCTGAGGCTGAGATTTGGACACACTGAAACTACACCAGCAGAGTTACAGGACCATTTAAACTGGTCATTGATCTGCTACCATCCTATATATATGACGAGTGGGGTAACTGCTGGACTAGGTCAGAGAGAGCGAGCATGTTTTTGTGGCAGTCAGGCTGACGTCACAGAGCCAAGACTCCGCCATCGTCCGTGACTACGCCATATTTACTGTCACCCGCCCACCGCAAATTCCTCAAGCATGTAGGCCGTCCTCAGCTGGAGCACACAAGGCAAACTCTATATTTTAAATATCACACCAAGTCATCCTCACAAACAAGACTCGGTTCACGTTAACTCTCCCCTCCCCAATCCTAGAAACTTGGCACTAATCAGCTGTCGTCATCGTACATTTATCCAGATCCACAGGCGATGACATCCTCTGAAGTGTCAGGAAACAAGCCCGGACAGGGTAAAAGCAGGAGAAGCCAGAGGTGGAATCGCAGCATCACAAAACAGACATAACTCTGGAGCTTAAACACAGACCATGCCCCCCAAACAGAAATTGAGCACTTCCCCCAGACTCATGCCTAGGTATGGCCTTTGACATCACATAGAGGTGTGAATTGAGATCGTGTTTTTTTACAATTAATTGTGGAGCCCTAGCGCAGGCATCAGTCAGTCCTTTGGCTACACCCACACTGTTACCTTTTTGTTTAAAATTTTCCTCCAAATCAAAATTCTCTCGATGCACACAGGCATGTTCACGTCATTTATGAAGGTATTTACATGCACACTGAAACAAAAATGAGCATTGATGAAAACAACAACAGGAGCATGTAAATTAGTTTCTTTTTCTGCAAATATGCAGCAGTCATGCTGTGTGTTGTGCTATTCAGCTGAATACAGGTCAGCAACAAGGAAAGTGCCATTGAAAGCAGCTCCAAGGGGGGACAGCAAAGAACTTTCAGAGGATGAGACACTAGTGACTAGGGAAATGGAATGATCAATCCCCTGGTGTTCCTCCCTCACCCCCCAACCTGTAGGCCAGTGGTTTTCAACCTGTGGGCCGCGGCCGACGGTATTGCAGGGGGGCCGCCAATTATTATTAATAGAAATTGTAATATTGTTAATATAATAAAAAATGTCTAGTCAAAATCAAATAAATCATAATTTGATATATAATTAAATAATGAGAAATTAAATAATAAAAACTGTTACTATGCATAGTACTTAATTAACACGACACAAAAAGCGGGATCGTTTAAATTCTTTTGCAGTGAGCCGCGGGAACATATGTGTTTGGCTGTGTGGGCCGTGAGTTAAAAAAGGTTGGGAACCACTGCTGTAGGCAAATTTTATAATCAAGGTTACAGCGGACACCAAATATCGATGAGACGATCTATGATTTTGGTACTGGATCAAATCATAGAATCAAGAAAGAAAAATCAGTGGTATAGCCCATCTCTACTATGTACATTCCATGACCAGGTGACCAATCAGATGAGTGGTAGTAACTAGTGAGATCAAATTAGGAAAGGGCTACATGAGGAGTACGGACCAATTAGGGTGTCAGCCCTGAAGTATGTATTCAAAAACGTCCATTTTTCGGCATTGATGACTTTAGGGTAGTGTGGGCGAAAGGTGAAAATGAAAACAAAAATTTGCATTGTTAAATAAATACTTAGTAGTGTGGACGTAGCCTCAGAGACTGTCAGTGAAAACTCAAAGGGGGCTGGTTAGCAGAGCAGAGTTCACACTTTGACCAATCAGACCAGACCTGACCATGACAGAACCAATCAATCTGACCGCTAAGCACGTGGTTTGGGAATTGCACATCAGGAAGCCTTCATGTCCAGGATACCTAATACCTGGAATTTAATTAGCTATGAGGAGGATAAGAGGCAAGAGGCTATTAAGGGGGTGTGGCTTTGGGAGAATAGCTGGGATTCCAGCCAAAGTCAGTCTGAAACCTCTTTGCGATTCTTGGGATTCCTGTCCGATGCGCATAGAAAAGTGACGCAGGCTGGGAGATGTAAATAACACCCTCCCGCCTCAAAGTCTCACCACCTGTGCCACTGGAACAGTGAAGAACCGGCTGATTGAGGGGCCTGTGCTCTGGAAAAGCTTATCAGCGGAGTGTTGGAACAGCAAAAAGAAAACTTGAGCCACACAGTCTCGACAGAGGCGAGACATTCTGCACTTAAAGCGCACTTCCAAAAAAAAAAAAAAAAAAAAAAAAAGAGGTCCTGAGGTCCTGGTATAGCTTTTGTTTGGCCTGTTCACGCCTTTAGCCAAAGACAACAAAATCCAGCAGGCTGTTTGACTGACTTTTTCTAAAGTACTGATACGAGCTGCAATTGTCCACCAAGGGCTTTGCTGAAGACCATTCTCTCAGAGGTCAAAGGTCAGCACACCTCACAAAGCTCAGAGCTAATCAGCGCAGAGTGATCTTTCACCCAAGCCTCTTCACAAAGCTTTTAATGGGCTGAGCTTGATGTGGTTAAACACACATCCATTCAGCAAGACAAAGGGTCAATCCACACAGCAGGTCGCCTATTAAAAATGACATCCCGCTAGCATTTACAACTCAAGCCCAAGCAGGAAGAAGGGCCCATTTTGCATAGGTGCTCTATGTTCATTAGGAGTCACATTCCAAAACTCTCAACATAAGTTACTTCCCTGAGAATTCTTGAGATTTCAAAGTGAATTTTATACCTTCTCCCATCAGCAGTACACAAGTATTGTCTGTGGTCTGGAGATCTGCAGCCAGGATATTTAGGAGGGAAACAGCTGTAGTTTTGAAAGCCAAATAAAGCAGCTAGGGAAAAAATCCCAGAATTCTTTGCAAAACCTTAACTGTGACAGATAAAATTAAATGAAAATTATATTTGCATGGGTATAAGTACAGGTACACAGTAATGCTTCTTTTCACTAGGAGTGTGACCGTATTCATACCGAAAATTTTTGTAGGTTGCTGCAGTACTGACAGAGACTTTTTATTTAAGGAAGACAGTCTTACTTTGTTCAGTAAATCATTGTTTAATAAAAGAAAAAAAGAAGCAATTTCTGTTTTGATTCTTTTACTCCTGCTCTACCGAAAGTGTCCCGAACAGTGACTTCAAAACCGAGGTACGTACCAAACTGTGATTGTTGAGTACCGTTACACCCCTGCTTTTGAAACGCCCAACTTGCTCTCCATATGATGATGCATCTTCGAGTAAGAAAACAAGGAAACAAGGGGACACTTTACTCTACGGTCCCTGTGAACATCGCTGACTAGAGAACCTCCGGTGACAGACAACAGGTCCCCGTAGGCGTCCCCTTAGGGCCAGCTTCCTGAGAAATCAGAACAAATCTGAAAGATCGAGAGTACCAGTCAGTAGGCACGGAACATTCCAGATGACTATCTCAAGGAAGGCCACGCTGCGAGTTCCACAAAATAGTTGTAGTTAAAAACAGAGAGCAGGACCCACGCCTGGCTGTAGTGCTGACACCGGAGTGTTCATGCTGCTTCAGCACTGTGATAATAACTGGCTGCGGGGGGGGGGGGGAGACAGCAACAGCACTATCTTAAATAGTCAAAGATAACATGCCAGATGTTAGCGGGGGCAGACTTGGTCCTACTCCCAGGAGTGCCGTGCCAAAAACTGAAGCACCCTCCACTTACAGGTTCCTCCCTCAGCATTCGGGCCAAATGTTTTTGTCCAAAATGTTTTGTTGAGCAGACAAAAAAAAAAAAAAAAAACACCACTTCTGATGACCGGAGTGCTTCTGTCCGATTATTCTGGGAAAGCATACGGGCTAGAAATTAAAAACAGCAGCAGACTCGCAGCTCTCCAAGCGGGGTCTCCTCTGCATCACGGTACAGAGTATCAGCTGGCTGGCTGGCGTGACCCTGGCTGGGAGACGGAAATTACTGTGACGCCGTCACCATAAAAACCCACAAGTGAAAGCTCATCTTGCAAAGAAACGCAACACATTTGTGCCGACTGACTAAAAGCTGCGATATGCAAAGCTGAGAGCTGTTCCTAGTAAACAGTCAGCTATGAGCCACAGTCTCCGGGATACGCTGACAAGATTTCAGGACACTGATCCCAAAAATTTACAAAGGAGAGGGGGCCATTCAGCCCATCAAGCTCGTTTGGGGAGAACTTTAATAGCCGAGTTGTTAAAATCTTATCTAGCTCCGATTTAAAGGAACCCAGGGTTTTAGCTTCTACTACATTAGCAGGAAGTCTATTCCATACTCTAACTACTAGATCAAAGTAGATCTCAGCATCT
Source organism: Mormyrus hasselquistii (assembly GCA_026779605.1). Lineage (NCBI taxonomy): Eukaryota > Metazoa > Chordata > Actinopteri > Osteoglossiformes > Mormyridae > Mormyrus > Mormyrus hasselquistii. The sequence continues at coordinate 16,277,789 of JAODKE010000028.1, read as the reverse complement.
AACCCAAGCTGGTCAGGCTATTAGCTAGACAGCAATGTGGGTGACTACACCACAGTGCATTATGGGAAACAGCCGTGTGAGACTTTTCATCCTCACCGTGACAGAACACCCTGACAGTTCCACTTTGCGATCAAAATGTCTCACTGCTCTTTATTTAGTCCCCACCTTTCCATTACCAGAATCGAATAAGGTAACTTTGAACTCTCCACATGGAAATTTTAGTACCAATACTGGACCAGCTGTACAGGAAGGAGCAGCCATCACGGATGGGGGGGGGGGGGCAGCCAGGCCGGTGTAAGAACCCATTCCAGGTCCAGTAAAAGCAGTATCATCCAACCACATCACTGACAAGGAATAAAGGCAATTACTGAACCATTTGTGTAAAAACACCACATTGTGAATTGGCTCCGTCTTACATGAATGCGGCCCCTTGTCTAAGCCCTGGCATGGCCGCGGTGGGGAACACCCAGACTCGCGCGCTGCAGCTGCAGGGCTGCATATCTGCGGAGAGACTCGGCAAATGAAAGCCCATCCGGAACAATTACCAGCAGCGCAGCCTTAGGAAATGGCAATAGTGCAGCCTCGCTGCGATGTCCAATGGCACGTTACAGGCCGGGCTAGGGACCCGAGCTCCATGACAGGGATTGGGGGTCACGGAAGCTCCAGAATCGATACGGTGGATTTGGAGAACCCAGAACAGCATTCGGAAAAATGAGAAAATAACTCATTCCTGATGGCAAAATAATGATTTCTCTTGTCAGTATGGTATCGCACCACAATGAGGTAAAGACAGCAGTCATTTCAACCTCAGTGACTGAGTCCTTCTCATAAGATAAAGCAATCACAAACAAACAACTGATGCACGTCGTTGAGACACAGATCATCGGGTGTTTTTTTTTTTACCTTTTTTTTTAGCCTCTCTGGAATGTACTTTACCTCCAGCTTCATTAACCTGTTACCTTCTTTTGGATGTTGCCATGACAGAAAGGTTAACAGGAAGTCACCTAGACATTTAAAAGTGACATTTACAAGTGTGGCTGCCCTAAAGTGATTCAGCACCCAGCTTAAGAGCAATTACCGCAGCCCATGGCCCACTGGCTCTCAGCGAAAGGCTTGGGTTCGTCTTAAAGTGGAAAAACACGTTGTTTAAACTAGTAACCCACAAATATTAGTACCATTCCCAAACTGATGGATTGCAGTAAAACAAGGAAACGGAAAACGTACTATCCCAAAATAATTCCTCCAAGCTGACCCCACGTAGCCATTTCCCTATTCACTAGCCCTAGATGAACGAAAAGTAAAGACTTCATACACAAAGGTCCACATTTTTAAACCGAGCTCTCAACATTCATATAAATTACAAACAACTGCATATTTGACCAAACCCTTTCGGCTGTTTTTCCCATAATGTCCATAACTTTAAATATGCTTGCTCTCGAGTTGCACACAACATTCAAACTTGAAATAAGACACAGAACAGAGACCAGAAAATGAAAATACATTTGGAACAGACCTCCAGAAAGGCTTCCTCAGAAATACTCCATCACTTTTCAGTCGGGAATGTGAGAAATGCTATTTAACGTTCCTTCCGCAGGTCTGCCGCACACCGGACCGAGTCTGCCCTCAGCCCAGCACACCTGTTGCCCTTGCTGGACGACCTCCTGACAGTCCATTCAGGAGATTGGATGGGGGGTTAGGACTCCTATCCAATTAGGGTGGACTTAGCGAGAACAGAAACTGCAGTCCCCGCCCCCTTCCCAGCAAGGCCCGCCCTCCATCTGGGCAAACCTACAGATTGACTCCACAAGGCCACGGTGCATGCCTAATAGGGCAAACTAGCTGCCTTTGCCCCAGGGAGCCTGTGGGTGGGTGCTGAAAGCCGGGTTCACAGGCACAGGAACCAGCCTGCAGAACTATCCAATCCCAGCCTATCAATCTTCTGCCAGCTCCCCCATTTACATTCTTTCCTGGTCTTTCCATATCAGCCAGCTTTCGCAAAACTGGCAAAGAACCAAAATCCTGGGTGAATGCAAGACTATATCCAGACTTGCAGGGTGCGTTCCTAATCAAACCAGAGGACACACAAGGCAGATGAGGCTCACGCACAGGCCTCCCGCTTGCCGTTTATCGAAAGCGAGATGAGCTGTTATTCAAAGCGCTCTGCGCGCGTGCCCGTCACAAAGCAGCTATTGAAAACATTCAAACGTGTCTATCATGCAACGAGCCTCTCCCAAGGTTATCTGCGTTTAAAGGAGCACATGAACGAAACACTGATTATTTCGAGGCACCCTCAGGAAAGACTTCAACGTTAAGATCAAAGGGATAAGCTTGGAAGCCTTTACCTCCCACTGAGCCTAATCTGCTGCAGCCAGTCACCATCATCCCCTGCAAAGGGGGAGGAGGCTTAAGAACTGTCCATTCACCTCTGTCTCTCTGACCTAATCCACTTAATCCATTTACCGACCCCCCCCCCACAAGGAGCTTACATGCCCACCGATATGTTTGTTAACTTCCACACGAAGGCTGTTGCCGTTTAGGTAGACAAAGTCCTTATTGGGTGGGGTTGCTATACTATGGATGCAGAGGGGCCACCTGCAGGATCACGCAGGAGATCCACCCTCGTTATCCTCTGTGTCTGCACTCCCCCTCTAATGCTGCTAATGCATGCTAATACCCCACAACACCGGTGCATGGACGGTCAGCTCCGGGGGCGACTGGCAGACGAGCGCATGAGCTCCCGGGAGAAGGCAGGGGGACCTACGGGGCTTCATTCGGGAATCATGCCTGGAAGCCAGAAGAGAGGTTATGTGGTCTACATCACAGTTCCTCTCCCTGGCGGGATTCACACACCGGCAGCCCCCTCGTGACAGCACTGCAGGACATGATGAGCTTTGAAGACCTTGCTGTTTACACTATCTGACAGAGACATGGTCCAGCTTGGAATTCCCTTCCAGTTTTCACTGAACAGACCGTCTGCTGCCGGGGGCTGGGGGTGTTGGGAACGAAGGCCTGCTTCCTTCATAATACAATTAATCTCAGACTGAAACTGAATCTGAATAACTATAGTCTCAGGTTGTTCCATAACATTAACATTAACCCCCCTTAGGAAGAAAACCAAAACTAGCATTTGCTGAAGAAATGAAACAGCATTTGCTCTAATGCTAGTTTCTCCTTTGCATACCGTTAATGAATATTCCCCTCAAAGCATGTGCAATTAACTCCAACTCATCATGGAAACCTTGCACAAATTGCAGAGTGAATCCGGTTAATATAAAATGAATAGTCTTCCCAGATGTAATTGCAGTGCACAGACACCACGGGATTCACCTACATTTCAAAATAAGAGAACTTTGCTTTGCTCCTGTGTGGCATTGCCTGGAGTTCAAACCCTTCAAGTTATCAGGAGATAGAGTAGATGCCTTACAGTCTCCTTGGGGCCACCCGGTATTTCCAAAAAACTGGAAAGCCCAAGAAGCCGCACGAGAAGCCGGAAAACCCACCACATTCTTCACGGATCCGCACTTCCAGGGGCTGCCGTTCAGTCGCCGTTTTAAATTTCCCCTCCCAGAGACCCAGGGCTCCCATTAATCAGTAAGTGTATCTGTGTGATGTCAGAAGCTTCCTCCAGGACAAAAGAGAAATCAAGAGTTCCTCCACGTCTCAATGAAAAACCTGCCTCAGCTCAGTGGCTCCTTTTGGTCACAGTCTGCTCAAGATCAATGAAAGAAATCGTCCGAAGGCCTGCCTTCCCATCTCCGGCAACTGGCAGGACACCAGCCGGTCTGACGAGGGCCACTGCCCCCCCCCCCCAAACAGTGATTTCACCTGCACGAAGGTCCTTCAGATTTGAGGCATGTGATGCAGTACAGCGAATCTGTCCCCATTATGATACCTTTTTATCTTTCATCCATAACAGGGCTCCAGACTCCAGAGTCGCACCAGACTCCCCTTCGTACCATAACCACCGCTAGCGAGTCTCTTCTCATTTTGTCGTTTTGTTGCCGGCGTGCGCGTAACTGATAATACAGAGATCGTGGGAAATAAATAAAACATACTACTTTCAACCCCAAACGCAGAACCCTGGCACCAGACAGACACCATATCAAATGATCAGCATAAACTTGCACAAATGCGACCAGGTGAAATTTTAACTCACACGGTCTGAAAACATGGTCGCAGTGTAGAGCCGTGCATAATGATCTTCAAGCTAGACAGCACATCCGAATCGGCGAAAGTCGTCTCTTAGATGGAGTTTCCACCATACACCATAATGGCCATCTCCTGGTAAATAGTGTCGGAGGAGACCGAAGTATTTTCAAAACTCTTGTTTGCTCTTCATGCTGGCAAACATGAGGGGGAAACCCGGCCTTTATAGTAATAAATGTATGTTTAAAATCAAGCCTGAAAACAAGTTTCTGTTTCAGTAATCCTTTGGATTTCTCAGTACAACAGGAAGATGCATCAAACAGAGCCCTCTCAGTGTCTCAGTTTGATTCACTGTCATGCTAACTTCCTGAACTTACCCATGTGGAAGTTCATCCAGGGTCACTGGCAAGACCAAAAGAATGCCCATGAGCAATTTGGTCTGGAGAACTACAGAGGAGCTCACACAGAAGCTGCAGTAAATCCTATTGGTAGGTTCAGTCATTTATTCACCCAGTTCAACTCAATTGCATACATGCTAATCAGATTTAACAACCAGAAATCACACCTCATTGACTCTTTTGAGCAAACTCCTGCAATCTATGACCCAGCCTGACAGCTCGCAAGCCCCTCTGTGCCCGGCTGGAGTTGAGTCCATGAGCCTACGGGGTTCAGGCTACTGGGGGAAAAAAATCTAGCTTGCAGATCCACAATCAGACGACAGACGGCAGGAATGCCAAGCTGTCTGTACACATCAAGACCCATGTGACCGGTTCCACGTTGCGGAAGTGTAATTCTACCGGCAGCGATTTTGAAAGAATCTAATGAATCTATGAATGTAAGGAACCACGCATCTCTGCCCTGGGATATTTCAGAGGAACATGCTTGCTATGCACGGTTCTCCATGCATCCATGTGTTGCACCTGCTAATACAACAATCACCGCCAGCGAAGCCATCATGAGCTGGAACCTTACAACACAGGGCATTGCAGGACTCGCCTACGTGTCAGCCAACTGCTTAAGGAGAAACTCACGGAAACAAAAAGTAGCCGAACTGAAAGAAATAAACTACAATAGAGCCATGTGGGAAAGCGTCTGCTCCCAGAGAAACCAAGCTACAGTTTCACCAGCCCAGCCCTCAGTGCGTTTTATAGGGACGAGCGCAGAAGGTCACATGGTGGGATAGTCCTCAGAAGACAGCAAACACGTGACCGGTGGGACTGAGGGTCACTCAGACAGATGCAGGTAACAGAAGGAGCTACTGACCTCATGCTCCAACCAAAACGAGTCTTTCTTCAAGGCAGCCAAAGGAAAGTCTATATATTTGGATACGCCAAGAGAGTGACCCGGAGAAGATTTAGTGAAAAATATGTTGACATTGCACCGTGTGTGACTCTTTCAAAGCACTACAGACTAAACGGACATATGCCGGACTCGTTACGGAACCAGCCTGTGAAGAAGTGGCTTTTCAATATTATATCAGATTGGGGTTTCATTAACCATGTGAAGGATGTAACATCCCAAGCTAAACAGATTGAAATCGGTCAAGGTCACCAGCTTCTATTTAAGAACAGGGGTAGTTCCGGGATGTCTTAGGTCTGAAGGTATATTTCATTGATGCAATTGGCTGGGGGGAAAAAAAACATCCACATCAGGAAAATATCTCCAAACATCTGCTTTACATGACGACCACAGAAAACAGCAATCTCCATCCGTTCAATCCGGCAATAAATCGCATCCACCAAAAAGGTGTTACAGTAACTAGAGATTACGGCTTCCTGATGCAGAGAAACGATGCTGTAACAGAGGGAGTTCACAACGGAGCGTGTGAAGGACATGACCGAGAAGAGACAAGAGAGGGGGGAGAGAGAGCTGACATTCAGCGGATCTCAGCAGACTTACCGTATATCCAAGGTGCAGAAGAGAAAGGCAGCAGTTTCTGAGAAAACCACAGTCACAGAACCTTTTCCAGACACACACTGCAGGGTCCTTCACACTGTATTGATTTAAGCATGCTGGTCAGCAAACAAGGCCAAGTGGTTTAAACCCAGGACCCGGGTGCGGTTTGGCCGCCACAGGAATGTCACCACGACCCGTTAGTGTCTCAGCACCGAGGGGTTAATGTCAGGAAATTTTGTGGCATTTTCTGGCTGTGCCGGAAAGCTGAACCTGGAGCAGCTGTAGCTGTTCTGTAGAGTGCTCAGGCCCCTTCCTGTCTGAGACTACCCCCCCCCCCAGTTTTTGCAAGCAAAGGGAAATTCCAACACCCACCAGAGAAAGGAGGGCCACAGCCTAGGGTGGGCTTCATCCTGGCACTGTGAACGTCCATGCCCTCCCTTTCCCTCCCCAGGAATTGCTCGCCATGCTGTTTCCATGGGGATGCAAACAACCCTGCAAGTTTGGCGGAGGGGGGGTATGGGGATGAAGTGTCATTCTGATTGGTCAGGGAGGATCAAACTTGTTCCCCCGGTCGAAGCTCCGCCAAGGCTTGCGCGATGCTGAAATGCAGCAAAGACTGAGTCACGCTACAGGAGACCCAGCACGACGACAAAGTAAACACGCTCGTCTCACGACTGAGCAGCCTCCGAGAGCCCCTTGTGAGGGACATAGATGAGACATCAGGGTTCACAATCGCTCAGAGTGGCGGCTTGGTCTGAATCAGTGGTAACTGCAAAATGGCCTTACTTGGCACTCAAACCACCTCAGGACAACAGTCCAGGCAGGTTCCTTTTCATTTTAGCGATGTGTCCCACACAAACAATTTCAGGAACACTTTACCAACAAGCTGAAGCTGAACTAATCAAAACAGTAGATGATCTATCGCAGGTTATCAAAAAACTCAGCTAATGCTCCGTCAGACAAGCTCCCGGCTACACAGTACACTCCCAGCACAAGTGGCACCTTCAGGGGTGACAGCACCCCCTGGTCCGTGCCCCCACCCGGCCAGTATTTACCTTCGCATGGAGCCCCGAAATGTCTTCGGATCTTGCATTCCTCCTACCGTTCACCGTGCAAACCCATAATGCACCAGCACCGGCCAGCACTGCCTGCCACTTCCCCTTCCTCGCTAACAGCTCTTCATGGCCGCCCACCCTCCTGTGAGGCTCCTCAAAGCCCAGTTTATGTAAGGGGGGGGTGGGGTGGTGTTGGAGGCGGTCCTCTGCTTATCGTGGTGTGTAGAGCGTGTTTAACGGTGCCTCTTCAAATGGGCCCTGCCCCCCCTTCTGGGTTTTACAGCCTGGGCGGAAACGGGAGGAAAGAAAAAAAACCTAGGGTTCCCCCCCCCAATCCTTTTGGCCCCCTTTGGCAGCCGTGGCTGGGGGGGGGGGGGGGGCTGTGGAGGAGGCTGAGCCTGAGAGAGAAAGGAAACCATTGACATACTGGCATTCTTGTGCGAGAGCATGAGCTCACGCAGCCGGTGCGGGCCAAGGGGGGGCGGATGGGGACGTAGCCCAAACACTGCCACACGCACCACTGAGACGCCTCCTCTGTAGGCAGCCGGCCCTGTGTCAGTGCGCCTCCGAGCGCCTGGCAACACCCACGTTCCCCTCGATCCTGACATTCCCACATGAATGGAAGTGCAAGTCTGTGCCCACCCCCTCTCTGGATACCTCGGGCAGCCTTCCCGAGTCGACACCCACCAGACGGCCTTCTACGCTCGCCTGGAACTTGCCCGCTGAGAGGATTCAGTTGCACAAAGTTGCCCGGGAGGGGGGGGGGGCCTTCAGGTCGAGACCATAGATCACTGACAGTCTACGGGATCTGTTCTGGCTACATGTCGCGTTCAAACCCCCCCCCCCAATCTCCCCTGCCCCTGGGCACAAAATAGGGGACAGGGACTCTTAAATGCCGCAAGTAAGCCTCACCCACAAAGGTGGAACTGCTTAAGAGAAGCCGTGGCAATCGTACCACTCACCTTCACCCATGGGAAGCTCATACAGAGCGGAGTGGGATCCCTCGGGCATGGCACTGGGGGCCTCAGGAGCTGTAAAGAAAAGGGACCAGAGCCAGATTCAGAACTTGAGGAGCAGCGGAGCTACAGAAAAACCACATCATAGCCGGCTTGTCCCATAATGCAAAGCAAGCTAAAAAGAAAAAAAGAAAAGAAAAAAAAAAGTCAGGTGGCAGGTGGTAGCACTGACACCCAGAGGTCACTGAAGAAAGGACAAGAAGAGTTGTTGTAGTGTGAAGCCGCTGTGTGGAGATACTCACACATATATAACTCTGAAGCACAAAGACGTTGTACGGCGCACAAATAATTCGAAAGAAAACTGAGAAAACACAGGACAAAGAAGAGGATTCATTCAGACCAAGACAACACCTGCCCCCTGCAGGTCTGGTGGAATATCACTGCTGTACACATGCTGTATGCTTGTGTATGTGCACCAGAGTCCACACCCAAGAGACTGTACACACTACTGTGAACTAGGCTTCAGGGCTCAAGTTGGCATGGGTGACACACAAATGATAAAAATCATCCTCTTGGAAAAAAACACCACCCTTCTCAACATAAACCCTAAACTGTTTTGACTGATACACACAGGGCAGTGGTGGCTTAATGGTTAGGGACGCGCACGTGTAATTGAAAGATTGCAGGTTTGAATCCCCGACTAGCAAGGCACCACTGAGGTTCCTTGAGCATGATACTGCCCCCGGCTATGTCACATATGCAGACGACACATTTCCTTGTTCTGTTGTGGTGTGTCAACAATGACAATTAAGCACTAAATAAAGGTAAATCTTCCCACTTTCCAACTCTTAATTCTAGCCTACTCACGCTTTCAATATCACTACTATCTTTCTCACGATCTCCCTACCAAAAAGAAACAGTAATTGATCCATGCTTTGCAGTTCATTAAAATTTGGTGTGTAATTTCATTAACCTCAAATGTACTCATGCTACAGGTGCAATCAAGCCCCAGGGAATAATTGTACGGCCTCAGAAAGCTGCAGTCGTGTTTTTCTGAGGAGGAGGTAGGATACCTGACGTTAAGCATTAGGGCATTTCCAGCTGTGATTCTGCGGCAAAGGCATTCAACTGCAATTTTAGATAAGTTTCCATATTAGCTAACATTCAAAAATACGGCTAAAATAACTAAAGTGATAAGTCTGTTGCAGTCAGCTGACCAGCTAGTTATGAAACCATCTCCCCAGATAAATGTCTTGGCGAGCAGATGGTTAGCGAAAGTGCTGCTGAGATTGAATTTATTTGAAAGTCAATATATTTTGGATCAGTTATAATTCTCTTTCGTTCATTCTTTCTCTTTCCTTTTCTCTCTCTCTCTCCCACACACACACTCCCCTGGCATTTAAACTCACGCAATTTTTATAAAACATTTTTTCCTATTCTACAATCAATAAATACAGAACATATACCTTACAAAGAGGTTCGTTTTTTATGCAGCTTGAAGTATCTTTGTATTTTCTGGTTGTATAACGCTATAAGCATTTCAATATTAGAATCCCCGACCAGCAAGGCACCCCTGAGGTACCCTAAGCAAGGTACCGCCCCCAAGCACTGCTCCCCGGGTGCTGAATTAGCTGCCCCCTGCTATGTGACATTGTCACATATGGGTTAAATGCAGAGGACACATTGTCTAATCATCACTAAATTCTGAATCTGTACAAATTTTTTAAGAAAACACAAACCACAAAATATTTATTTGCAAGCCCCCCCCGATCTATCAGCCCCCCTGTAAAAACTAGACCACTGCATACTATACAATAGCCTTTGTTAGGCACTTTGAAGTTATTTTTTATTAATTTAAAAAAAATACATTTTGTTTGAATTTGCTTTAATTGCTTTCATTTTCTTTGATGCAGTTTTACTGCAGTTATAGTCTGACTTGTTTTGTCAACCCAGGTGCTAAATCAGCACCCGTCTGCCATTTCAATGGCTGTGATTTTGCGCCTCAAGGTCGTCAAAGGGTCACCAGGGCCGCCCAAGGACAAAACGAAGATGTTCCCATGAGGTACGTTTCTTTGCATGTGTGGGGTGGTGGGGCACTTATAGATGTTTGTAGTAAAATATTTGCCACCGTTTCTACAAAAAAAGGTAAACAGCACAAAGCAAGAGAAGGCCAGTGTGTCTGTGTGCCTCTTCATGTCTAACACACACACACACACACACACACACACACACACACACACACACACACACACACACACACCACTGAGGTACCCCGGAATGAATTTCAAAGAACCAAATAAACTCTATAACACAAAACTAAAGTACAGCCATTCAGAGGCCTGGGTGAGATGGGGGGGGGGGGGGGGGTATCATGGCTATTCCTGATTCCAAACCACCAGGGGGCCATACATTACAAAGAGGTGTGTAACCCTGCTTGTCTGCCCCTGCGTCAGACACTTCCACCATCTCATGGAGGAGCAGGAGGAGGAGGAGGAGGAGCACATCAAATTGCACCATTTCGCAGCCAGAGAAGTCATCCGCACCGAGCTTCCAGGTCCAAGTGTTCCTGAGACTTCCTCGCGCGTCACGCTCCCAGAACACGGAAGGGCGCCCCCAATCCCAGCGGGATCCGGAGTGCCGTGATGTCGTGAAGGTGCAAGAAACGGCAGGCCTGTCAGGGGTCAGTCAGTGACACTTGAGCCCCCCCCCCCCACCCAGAAGATTGATGAGGGGAGCAGAGGGAGGGGAACCCCAAGCTTTTTTGCATCCCATTTCCTCACAGGCTGTAAAACTCAAATGGGGTGCAGAGACCACCCCTCCCAACTGACTCAAAGGCTGAGGTCTGTCTGCCAAAAGCAAAGCCAGGCCGAGTGCGCAGTCCGACCGCCCTCTCCCAGCCGAGCCCTTTCACTTGTCCCTTTGTGTCCCGTTTCCGCTCAGCTTTAATGACCGCGCTTGCCATTTCCTGCCTGCTTCTTCAGCACCCCCTCCTGCATTCTGCGAGGCCATTAAACGGGGCCAGGGGACACTGGGCGTCCACCGGTCACCCCCCATGCTGAACCCACCGCAAACTGTCACAAACCGTCCGGAGGCCATCGATCCATTATCAGCTCACGGAGGGATAGATCAGTCAGGGTGCCGGATCGTCCTACTCAGCCATTTGAAGGCGATCCGGGAGTTAGCTCTCGGTCCCCTCCCTGACCGCTGGCCCGATCCATTAAAATGAAACCCAATTAAAAATTGCACACGTTACTGATTCTCGGTTTTAGTTATCATCTTGGCTGTCTTTTACAGACCAGCCCCACGGCAGCTCAAGCTGCACCACCTAATCATGCCAGTAGGTGGACCCATTTCTGCAGATCCCTGTAAAGCAACTACACAAGGATGTGTAGGGAGTAAGGAGTCCTTGGGTGACCCCCCCAGACGGTTCACGTTTTTTGCTCTCTTCCAAACTCCCGGAGAGCTGGGAGAGAGTAAAAAATGTGGACTGTCTGGGGCGGTCCCCGAAGGTTTGAGAAACACTCTCATTCAGTGATCAAAAGAGAGATTTCTGATGTAAAGACACGGTAAGGAGAAAGGCAGGGTAACGCAGAGCAATGGCTGAGGCTGAAGGGAGATTTCTGCTCATTCAGGTCCGCAGAGCAGAAAGCCCACTCCTGCTCCGCACACAGCAGCTAACATGGCGGCAGCCAGACTAGGGCCCAATCAAACATCACAGTGATACAGGAACACAGCCCACACATGGCAGCTCTGAGACTCCGTCCCCTTCACTTTCACACGGCACATATTACGCTTGAAATGTTCCTGTTCTGATCCATCACAGTAGCAATTGATTCTACACATTCACAAGTCCTTCACCACACAGTGGTGTGGGGGGGGGGCGATATGACCTAAAATCATGATCACGCTATTTTTCACTTTTTGGACGGTGGTGGTATATCGCGGTTTTCCTTTTTTCCCCAAGTTTTGGGATGATTGGTATGTCCTGTCCCTTTGGATAAATGAAGAGAAGTATTTTAGAATATATTAAGTACACTTTAATTTCAGTTGGGTATTGGCGGTTTTATTTTGAAAAGATACAAGACGTGTCATAGGTAAAGTTCTCATTTGTTTCATAATTGTCGGAGTAACAATGCAAAGGGAATAAGGAGCCGTTTCTGCTGCAAATAGTACATTTACTTCATTTCAAATGAACCGCAGGATTTTGGTCATCTGGCTGGAGTGAGATTTCCAGTTTGAGACGAGTCTGCACACGCATGCACACGCATGCACACACATGCACACGCATGCACACACATGCACATGTATGTAACAGTTTTATTACCTTGTAAATAGTCAGCAGGGTTTGCAAACTATCCCTGCGCCTTTATATAGCTAATTTTAGGTTTATAATGGATTAATATAGATTTGCCATAATTGCTTGATCATGAGAGTCTGACAGCATTAGTGTCACATCAGATGGGTGAGAGTTGGTAACCCTACGTACGTTTAATTCTTTCACCTGAGCTGATTTGTATATTATATAAAAAAATTACTTCATACAGTTGTTAAATAAACTTTGACGAACATGAAGTCACAAATAAACTGTCCATTTATCCATCATTTTATAAAACATATACTGCATTTGAAAACTTCAGGTGTACAATTTCAGGACAGCGCAGCCACTCTGTTAGGAACATTACAGCTTCTTTGTTGCAGGGGTTTGATCCGCTGCTGTTATTAACAATAATGGCACATTAGCGCAGACAAAACTGCTACACATGATGAAGTACGTCTTGCCCGGCAGATAAAGGAGTTTGACGTGGGAAACGGAAGTTCTAGTGTTATTTCAGGAGTTATACCTTTGCATGAAGGCTGCGGTGCCTATGTATGTTGATTTAGCGAATATGTATGTAACCAGGTTGATTTGTTTAATGTGTATGATTACACAAAGTCTATTTATTTTGAATTTGCTAATTTGCTTCCGGGTGTGTGATAGAAAAATCACACAACGCAGATTTCAACTGAAGTTCTGAAGAAAATTTAATGCTTTATTTTTTCTATATAGGCCGTATAATTGGGCTGCAGACTTCTCGCGGTGTTATTGGTATAGTGTAAATCCATATCATGGCGCACAATCACACCGGCAATGACGACACCAGTGTACCGCCCACCCCTACTGTGGCGCATAGCAGAACCAGTTCAGCAGGTTCTGGCATGATCTGAGGGGGTTCTACTTGCAATCCAAATTCAGGCAGGAGACAGATCGGTTATCTCCTGTGATCTGGACCATGGCACATTTAGGCCCCGGGGGGGCTCCTACACGTCTATGGCGTGATGAGTGTGCAGCAAGTGCCCTAAATGGGGGACCACTGGTCTAGGGCAGCCTAAGACCTCATGAGCCAGTCGCTTTAACACTGAGAGGCGGAAGCCAAACCAGAGAATCCAAGTGACATCGCTGGGCAACTGCAGTAAACAAACAAGGCCGAACGAATGCAGCCTTGGCCAAAGGCGCAGCTGAGACACAAAGGGCTCCAGTGTCGTCTAGCGGGTGGTCGTACTCTACCTCTCGACGCCTAGCACGCGCGCGTACCACGTACAATAGACAATGCGACACACACTGGGAGCCGCACTTTGATTTGCGCTTATAAATCAGGTCCTGTTACAAATGGGAGTTTGCCGGCACGCATTCACACAAGCGCAGCCAGCGTGAGCAGGAACACGCGACTGCAAAACCTCAACCTGTCACGGTGGGTCACCACCACTGCAAGCCCACCAGGTCAGTACAGGAGAACAAACAGCAGGGACCAAGCACCCATCGTGTTCCACTGGGTCGGCCATTTTCAGATTGTAGGACAGAGCTGTGTCAAATGTAGCAGCAAAACAAATCCCAAAAAAGTGCCAAATTAAGACGTCTTTGTGACCACACTGCTATTTCGAAGACTGATTGCATAATCAACATGAAATTATGAAGAAAAAGCAAATCAGATAATCACTCATTAGAGAGTGATGCGATCCCTGACCCAGGGACACTCCAGCCAATCGTAAGGTTTCACTCTCACTGACAACATTACTTTGTCTTTGAACAAGCACATCACCAAGAAAGCAAAAAAATACATATTCAGCACAGAGCAACTTTCCAACTGGATCTAGCGAGGCCCGGCATCAACCATTTCCTTGTTGGCAGTTCTAACTGACAGCGGAAAATGAAGCAATAAATTTGAGAGGAAAAAGAGAGAAGGATGAAAATGGACACACCCGGGACATGGGACATGAAAGGAAGAGCTTGAGAGAGATAGAGAGGGGGAGAGAGAGAGAGAGAGAGAGAGAGAGAGAGAGAGAGAGAAGGAAATCAGACTAAATTGACTGTACAATTTGTACTTCATTTCACCGCTAATATACTGATTTATGTGCGAGTTGAGACAGCCCTAAAGAGGAGTGTTCTCACCCCGCAGCTGAGGACAGGACAGGCCAGGCCGTGAGTCGCGCCAGACGCCACGCCATCCAGTTTGACACCCTCCACTGGAAACAGTTGCGGAGGTTTGACAACAAGCTGACAAGGGTCAGGAAGACGACTCCGCCGGTGTTTCAAGCTGGAGAGGTTGTTCATTTCACTGTTGGGTTGATCATCTTTTTCAGGGCAGGGTGAGCGGACGGTTTAACCAAAAAAAGTGGCATCCAGAATGTTGTGGGTTTGGGCAAGACAGGCTGTACAAATAAGAGCAGACCTATCCTGTCGTCAGGGAAGCATATACCTCCTATAAGTAGACCCTGATTCAAGAATTTCACCATGGCTGCAAGAAAGTGGATCACAGCTCCCTGACACTCCTGCCAGTGTACTGGCACTGAATCACAAGTCAAAGCAGTCATCGGTCACAAGGAGATAAGGAACATCGAGTATTAATCACAACAAAGACGGACATGGAGAAGGTAGGCCAACAGCCGCAAAAAGGTTCAGGTAGGTCACATAAACAGCATACCTACCACAGACAGAAAATGACCTCACTGGGAATGCCATGAAAATTCCCCAACACAGGCAGAAACCATGAGTTTTAAACTCCATGATAAGACATCACACTCCCCCAAAACAAATAAAAATAACTAACCAGGGATGAGTGGGTGATGCACCCCTTCCATTTACCAACGTGTGGAAAAATCCAGCCATCACTTCCGCAAAAAGCCGTTTTAACAAGCACTGATTTTAATGTGATGCAAGCTACAGACTGGCTACACACCCCATAATCACTTCTCATAAACACCAAACAGAATATTTCAACAAGCAAGTATTTTAAGATTTCAAACCTTTCGATTCAGCAGATAAAACAAACAGTTCCTGAGTTTAATGCCATCGAATATAAATGTAGTTTCATAACAGAGTCTTTTTTTCCCGGGGGGCCCCATTGTCCTGGGAAACCATCTCTCCAGTTTAAAACGAGTTGTAAACGATCTTGCAAATAAGCCTGAACAAAAATAAAAAACAAAGAACCTCCCCCCATGCTGTACAGTTTTCCTTTCTAAGAAAAGCAAGCTTGCCCCCCCCACCTTCCTGAGTCATCAACTGGACCAGGCCTAGGGGATTCTGGGAGAGGATGATATGCATCCTCACGGTGACATCACCTAACAGGTCACATTTTCAAAACTGTAGATTGAACCAATAGAAAGGCAAGAACTCCAGAAGTCTGCAGTCCATGACTTTTTCATAAGGAATCAATTTAGCAAAGGCAGTAAGCACCTGTTCCTCTCCTTGACTCATCCTCAATAAGAACCACCTCCTTGTTAGGCAGTAAACAAAAGGTGTGGACACATTATAGATGAAAGACGTTTCTGGATTTTGTTTCAGAAGTTGAGTAGCATGAGGAAAATCACTTAGAGGAATCTTGGCTTATTTCCAGCAGAAGGGGGGGGGGGACAACACCCTTGGAGTAAGATCCAGAGTTCAACACCCACAGAGACAGAGCTAGCTGAGGACACACATTTTCAATAAGCTGATCAGCCTCCTTCCCTTTGTATTCAATTGGAAACCTAATGAGGAATCATCAAAATCAAGGCTAAGGTTCCAATTACATTTTGCTGAAAAGATGAGACTGATAAAGACCCCCTCCAGCCCCAGGCACTGCAGGGTGCATTCGAGATAAACGACACACACACCACTGCACGGTTGCTAGTAAATCGCTTCCATCTCCCATTGCACAACAACTCTGGAATTCCAGATTGCCTTGATGGGCTTACCTATCAGCTTGGGAGACGCTTCAAGGAAAGTCTTCTAAACAAAGTGCCTCGAGCTTCCTGATCTCACTCATACAACTGGCCACATCACTCAATCTCAAAGGCTCTCCTCTCCCACACTAAAGAGCATGTCTGAAGAGAAAAAGCACCTACAGCATGAAGAGCTGCATCAGCGCAAAGGGGTCTATTTTGGTCGGAGTGGTCACGTGACATTTTTTTCAAAGCACGAAAGAGACCTTTAAAAGCCATCTTTGATCAATATTCTATGAAGAGCATCAAACCCAGATCAAGTCTGTGCCACACATCTTTGCATTCCGGACAATTAAATCCTAAACTGCCTTGTCGGTAAGAGTATTATTATTAACCTCGCCTTTTGGGACATCGGCTTCACTGGAGAACATCCACGTGACCCTAAGTTCCTGAAGGCACAGCTCCCTCCTCATTCCAAACAAACAGACTAATTAATGTCAGCCAGCAAGGAGGAAATTTGGCAAGATTTGCGACTATGGCGTCATGTTTAAAAATGTCGAGGCATGAACGATGGTCAATCTCTGTACGATCTCTGCAGGGTGATGGAATGCAGGTCAAGGGCTACAGTTGGTCAAAGGGTGGTTCTCTCCAAAAATAAAACCAAACCATGGTCCTAATGACCGTCCCAAACATTGTGGAGGTGGGTTCATGGCTGAGAAGCTCCTAGTCTTCAGCAGCTTGCTGCTGAAATGGAACAGTTTCCCAGCATGAGAAGGTAAGTAACTATCGTAAGGAGAGCTAAAACATCTGCAGCTATGCCAGGAACCTGTGCCTGCTTAGCAATCCCAGAGGAGCTTTCAAGAACAAGATATATAAATGAAAACAGGGTAAATCAGTAGACTGGTGTGAAAGGGAGATGTAATGTTTTCCAGGAATGCTTACTAGCTACATAGTCCTTACAGTACATGGGCCATAACAGCTATTCCAAAAGGACCACATGGTTTCTCCTCCCACCGAGCGCCTGCTTACCAGAACGACTCCGCAAACCTTCTCTCGCTCCCTCCACTCCGATTCCAAGACTCTTCCTACGGCCAACACAGACACGGTTGAACTGAGCTGAAACTGACATTGACCAAAGTGACCCATTGCCGGCTGGAATATTTTACTTTCACTTTTACTTTGGAAAACTACAAGTATTATTATTTATCTTTTACCGAATTCACGGCTAAACATTTCAGTTAGTGCGCACATCTTAAGCAAAGGTACAAAGCCAGTCCCTGGGATGTTAAGGTAGCATCCTGACTAACATTCATCTGAAACCACTACCGCCCCCCCATCCCCCAAAGTGGGGGCTGTCAGTCTCACTCTATGACAATGGGGGGTTTATGGCTTTCCTACTACAATGACCACTGCAGCCGTCAGGTCCACTACAGATTCCACTCATTTCAGCAACCCAGTGAAAAATCTCCTGACAGTGTACACAACCAGGGCAGCATAAGCTAACTCGTTTGCCTTCAGTGTTTATGGTTGACTCCATCATGGTGCTGCTACTTCGGGGTTACGGGGCCATGGTGACCTGGGAGCCTGGGACAGATGGAACAAGCCAGAACATCAGGAAAGCAAGACTGGATTCATGCGGAGATTCAGCGGAATTTCACTGAAAGGTTCTGCATCAGTGGTGGTCCCACCCACCCCCGAGACAAGTAAGGAAATTGTTCAAATTAAATTAAAAAAAAATGCAAATCAAGCCAATTGCACCAAGAGAAGGAAAATCGGGCTGTATGCACGGATGGTACGGCACAGAAAGGCCAATAGCTGCTATCTTCAGGCAATTCAGATCATGAAAGCAGGCAGTGTTTAGCACCCGCAGGCCAGCATTCTCCACAGCCTACTGAACACTCACATGCATATATATATATAAATACTTATTTGAACTCTTGCAGTACCTCCACTTACTGCCAGTTCTGCCCACCACAAATATTTATGATTAACTTGATGTCTAATGTTTGTATTACGTTATGCCCTGTCTCTGTCTTATCTATTCAGCTTATGTCCCTTTTTTTCTGGGGCTACATAGCTGCACACTTTGCTCAGCAGAATTGTGTGTGATAAATAAAACTTTGAAACTTTGAACTGAAACAATTTTTGTGGGCATTTTGAAAACCTTGCTAACTAACTAGCCACCCAGCATCAAGGATACATGGAGAACAGCCGCGTTCTCGCTGTCTGACACTGGGAGAGCGATAAGCTGCGGCAGTACACAATGAAGGCTCAGCTCGTCCACACCCCCTCAGAGTAACCTATATCTGCCAGTCAATCAGGAAATGGTGCACAAGTGCCTCCCCCTTCCCCGCTGTGTCACAGGCCCTGCTTGCCGTGCCGCAGAGAGGAACTGGGCCGGCCACAGCTCCCAGTCAAACACCCACAGCCTTTCCAAAAACCACACCCCATCCTCGCCGCGTGACAATTCTAGCAAACCAACAGAATAGGAAAATCTCTTTGGTGGGTCAAGTGTAGCCACGATGCCTCGGGCCGTTTTTGACAATTATTTCTCCCCTGTTGCCTTCAATGCAGAAATCCAGCAGATTATCATACATCAAAAATGGGGAAGCGACAAGCATCCCCCCCGCCAACTGTAAAACTATTTAACAAAGCGAATCTGGTGGGGGCCCCTCGTCACGACCAAAGGGCAGCTGGCGGAGTTACAGGTGCCTCAAGCCCCCCCCCCCCACACCTTCATGGGGTCACAGCTGACCTGCGACAGAAATGCGTTTGTGCTTAGATGTGAGAGGAGTGACAACAGCAGGAGCGTGTTAAAATTAGAGGGAAGAAAAAATGCAAGTGACTTGAGCATGAACACAGTGAGGGTGTGAGGCATTATTGTGTATGCAGCCACACAACATTGCACCACAAACTCAACAAACACCACAACAGTTAAAGGGCCTAGCGGTCTGAACAGGAAGGTGCCCCCCCCCCCAATCAGGCTTCCTTGGGGTGGCTGAAGCCCACCAAAGTCCTCTGAGGAAATCACACCACATATTCAGCCAACACTATGCGGGTGCCTCCCCAGCTGTGCTCCTGTGAACAGATCTGGGGGCAGGACTCACAAGTCACCCAGCCCTTGTCACACATTCCTGCGTCGTCGCAACATCTGGCCACGCCTCGTTCCCTTTGGTGCCGTTGCCACACCGCCCCGAGCTCCCTCTGGAGCGGCGGTTACACCTGACGAGGCTGTCATGTCGTAACGGGCCAAACTGGAGCGCGGAAGTCGCTAGCAACAAGGGCTCAGCACTGCGATGGGCACGGCTGCAAGCCACAGGTGTGGCCGACTTCTCAGCCCTGGACCAAACATCGGTCTGCAGTGGGTGTGGCCAAAAGGGCAGAGTGATCACAGAGTGTCACACTAATACAGGAGCAAATACCACAGGGGGGGGGGGGGGATTCAGGAGATGGCAGAACACCAGAACACATCAGGCTGGAATTACTTTGATTTTATGGGGCCTGGATGACACCTCCTACTGTTCACTTCCGCTGATTCCGCAAAGTCACAGTTGATGGCCCTAGAAGGTCTCGCTGTAGATAAGCCACAAACTTGCATAGTGTCCTTGATTTTGCATTTCCAATTTTTGCATCCATCTTTAATATGAAAATGAGGTACATTTTATTTAATCTGTGTTTAATGTTTAAACCACAGGGGCTTAGTAACTGGTTTACGAGTCTGCTTAGAGACAATCAAGTATGGCACCAATGACATCATTGCAAGATAAATTTTTAACACTGATAAGAGAATACAGGGGGAAAAATGTATAAATTTTATTGTCAGTCCACAGAAGCCATTCGTGCTGGGCTCGAAGCAGTTAAGGCTCAGAAGACATAGAAGTCATTTTAGTACCTTCTAAAATTGTTGACATCGTAACCAAAACCGTAAGAAGTCTGCAGGGTACAGCAATCCAAAAAAAATCCTCATCTGTTCATACAATTTCCAACCAAATTTACAGCCACAAAGCTAAAACCCAAACTTACCTGCCCATTTTGCGTGTCACTTCTGATCAAACGTTTTTTTTTTTAATTATTTTCAGCGAAGAAGTAAAAGCGCAACATGTTTCATGCAAACATCTATGCAAACAACGGGAACAGTAAATACTGAAAATCAAATGCATTTTCAACACCTAAGCAATAATGAGTCTTACGGCATTACGGACCAAAGGATTCGCGTCGCAAAACTGAAAACCTGAGTGTTCAGACTGAAAGTCAAACTTTTTCTACGGATCAGAAATGAGCCAAGAAAGCAACAGACCAAGATCGAGTTGTTCAGAAGCTGTGTTTATATGGAAGCGCCCAGTTTCTAATATAAACACTTGCAAAGTCGTACACCAAAGAACAAATACTAAATAAAAATAAAAAATATCCGATGTCTTAGCTAAGGTCGCTCGCACAGTCTTTGTACACCGAGCTTTAAGATGATTTATTAACATTAAGTTAAAAAGCAAATACACTGACAACGCTGCAAACAAAGTATGGGAAGATCTGTTACTTTTACTTACCTAATTAAAAGATCGTGCGGGATTTTCAATTTTAGTGAGATCTCGAACACATTCGGTGACTTTGGTCTGAAGCTCCTTAAGATCCGAACCTACCCGAGGGGACCAGGGTCCGTTCAGTGCGTTTCGCTCGGCGTCTCAGCGCTGGGAGCTCAAACCGAACCAGTGGGCTGATGTTACTGGCTGGAGCGGTGCGGCCCGTGCGCATGCGCCGTGGCGCTTCCAGCGGTCCGCCGCTGTGAGTTAAACGCGCCGCTCTGCCCTCGTCCGCTCGCCGCCACCACGCCTCTTTCCCCCCCAGGGTTTCGGCTCTCAGAATGAAAAGGCTGGGTCAAACAGGAAGTCTTTTCCGAGATTCGGATACGAGGGGCAGCATTTTTTAAAAAAAGCAGATGGGATTCCCATTGTGTCGGTTTAGTTTGCTGAAAAGCTAACATGTGGTGTGAGCAGCATACGTATTGCTGGGCTGTGTCCCTTTAAAACAGTCATTTGGTTAATGTTTAATCTGATGTGTTACATTAATGTCAATAGTGAAGTGTTATTATTTGCTTAAGAATGAATGAATACCTACCTGTCCTCGTTTTGTTCTTCTCATGTAATACAGGAACTCTGCATTGTGCAAAGCTATCCCCGTGTAGGTTATTAAATTAATCATTTTTTCATTTGAAATGTCAGCTAACAAGCAATGTAAAGTCACTTGTGCCAACCAGACCAACTTTAAAACCTGTCTAAATGAACCAGTAATAATAAAGACCTACCAAACATAATCATAAACGAATATAAGTAAATTCGTCAGAATAGGGTGGACATACACAGAAAAGAATGACATCAGCCTCACAATGTTAGACAACACAAAACAACACATGAAGCAATCTGGCCCGCAGTGTATACCGAGGTTCATCAATGGAGACGGAACACCACTGTTAGAGCATTTCAATCTACAGCCCTTTCAATCCATACATAACCAACACTACACGCCCTTAATGCCTAATCTTGTATTTGAAATCAATGCAAGTGCTATACAGGATATTGTTGTTCCTTTTAAGGACTACACAGTATGCAGCATACTGAGGATGGACAAAACAGACGCCAGGGTGGGCAACTATCTGGCCTGATGCTCATGCGAGAAATCTTACAGCAAATCTATGTTATTCCATCATAATCCTGAAATGAGCTACATCAAAGGCGTTGGGGTAATACAGGTTACAGACTGTTTACAAGGTAGTAAAACTGTTGCATACATATAAATGCGTGTACGTGTGCATGCAGACTTGTCACAGATTGGGAATCTTACTCCAGCCAATTGACCAAAGTTGATAGACCTGAGAAACACCTAAACACATTAAGTCAGAACAAGGAATAGGACCATACTTTGCCTTCAGAACAGCTTTAGTCCTTCTTGAAATGCTGTTATATGAGTCCTGCAGGGTGTATTGGGACATCAAGCTGTTCTCCAAGAAGAGAAGCCTCTGGTTCCTTGAGGGATGGGGCGGTGCTTCAAGTTCCGGACATTCATGCTGTTTATGTTGTTTAGGGCTCAGCATTGAGGATGGATATGGAAGACAGACATTGGCATTTTTTCCCAGGGGGTGCATGGTGAGAGTATCCCAACCAGTTACCATAAATACATTTGTACATATATTTACAATAAATTATTATTACACATTGATATGATTAACAGAAGCCACATTTTCAAATATAACTTTACAATATCATGTAGCAATTTTATCTGGCCAGTAGGGGGTGCATTTGCACCCCCGGTAAAATTGCCTGTGCTTGTATGGGTTCCCAACATTGGTGGCTAAAGGATTCAAGAGTTTTGTCACATGAGAGGTATTCAGTCAGACTATAACCTGCAGTGAAATGCAAGGTGGTCAATTGTCATAATAAAAATACATGAGAGTAATAAAACAAAAATGTAACAATACAATAATCATAATAAATATGGAACAGAGAGTTATACTTTGGGGGGGGGGGGGCACAAAGATGTACAAAACAGTTCAGAGGCATCCATTGTTCAGGAATCCTGGTTTAATGAAACTTGCACCAGGTTATGCATCTCTCTGCATTGGTACAGGACTTTTTTGTTAACACACACTACTAATTGACATTCAACTTGACATGACTCAGGTTTACAGTAGCATTTGTATTTGTAATTCAGATGCATAAGTTCATTTTCATGTTGTGTTTCCACAATTTTATCCAACTTTCGCAACAGCACTGTTGACAAATGCACAAAATGAAAATTTTAACTGCACAAAACAGTGGGTGAACTACCTGTTCCTTCTCACCAGGGAGGGTGTGGGGCCTATTATATAGCAAGAATCAAACAGAATGCAGAATGAACACCTATTGAAGTACAGAGCAGAAATACCCGTTACTTAGATTGTTGCCTATAATATTATCGATCTGGATCACTTTGCCTGTCAGCTCAGCACTGGAAGAGAAATGTTACAGCAGCTGCCCGGGTTTAGGCCCATGACCGAAAATCATGGGCGTATTTTTGGGTATAAACCGAATGGAGACGTCCTGCTCCAATATGGTGGGAGTACCGCATGTGTTTAGGGGGTGGGAGGAGCCTCTACCACTGCTGAAAGCAAATCTATACCCTTGTCAGAAACAAATTAATTTCAACCCTGCAATTTTACTGTGTGGCTACTTGCTTGGCCAGAAAACATCTTCAGAGAGGCTTGGTGAAGTTCCTCATTTTTGATGTAAAGAAACACCATGGAAACCATAGTGTTTTTATCAGCGGAAAATATGGCTAAAAGACAAAAGAATTATCTGATCAGGACTGACGTAAAAACTCGTTGGCCTGTGATTATTGGTCACACACCAGAACTGTTTGTTCAGATTCCACAGACAATGACTTAACAATTAAGTCACGGAACTGGCTGCTTAATATGAGTAACAAGAGAAATCCCAAGCAATCTCCCATTTTAATTGAAACTAATGCATCTGAATAATAAACCACAGAGAAGTTCCATCAATCCCAAAAGTAAACCACCTTAATCTATTTTTATATAGTCCTATTGCAATGTGCAATGTTTTGGTTAGTTTGTCACTGGTGTTTTAAAATCAGGCATTCATCTTGTCATAAATTTATTTTGAATTTGTTTTTAATGAAGGAATCTGTCAGGGTCAGCCCCTGTGGTCTCACTGTGTCCCTTCCCTGTTTGGCCAGCAGGTGTTGCTGGTCATCCCATCCTTCATGTGAGTCTTTGTTTTCCTTGTTATTGATATCCTTCATATCCCACTTTGAAACTGAAAATGTTCTTGTGGAACCAATGAAGGTGCATTTTGAATAATTGAGATAAAAATCAGCACAAAAGCCTATTGTTCTAAAGGTTCAAGTAAGGTACTCCCAATAAAGACAATAGGACAAGAACTCCAGTGACAGATTATTATTTTACAAAATGGCAAAATTAACAAACAAAATATTAGCAAATGTCTAATTTGCATGTTACTTGGCTTTTTATGTGTTATGATCATTCATGACATTAACAGATATGCTGTAACACCAGTGACACTGGACCTGGAAACGTGGAAGACTTTTTCAGGCCCCTAGGGGGATAAGAAGAGCTTGTGCAACTGTTTATAATCAATGACATAAAAGACACAGTGGATTATTTTTACAGAAATTCAGTTTTCCAGCCCTTACAGTACACAACACCAGTGACATGTAGAACTTATATGCTGAGCACGCTTGGACTCACCATCCCATTACTTGCCATCCCAGAGACCCTTCCTCTGTGATGACCATGGTGTAAATCACCAGCCAATGCAACCCCCGGGACCCCCTGAAATGAGTGGAGACCTCACGCCCACCCCCTCACCCCCCCTTCCCCCCCAGTGCTCAACCCAAAGTTATTGCCTTCCTTGTGACCCAAGGAAACGATTCACTAGAGCAAGAAGTATTATATTAAAATGCAGGGGAGTCATTAGGTATAT